>VXAZ01004644.1:377793-546380 GCA_013399875.1 Gymnorhina tibicen
TATTTTTTTTTTTTTACAGGGAAGGGAAAAAAGAACTTTTGTGGGAATTCACACTTATTCACACTTGTTACTGAAACTAACTAAGCTTCAATCTTACCACAATTGCGTAAGGGACACAATCCACTCACTGAGGTTTTGTATTAATAAATTAAAATCATGATTTTGAGTAATAAGCCTAAAAGTTTCACAATTTAGAGTACCTATTAAAAAACTGAAAAAAATTTCAAACACTGGGTGTCATTAAGAATTGATATCTTAAAAGAACATGAGGCCACGTAGATAGAGATTAGAACTGTAGTTAAGGAAATGCAATGCATATAGAAATAGAATAGGAAAAATACTCCGTAGTAATAAACAAGTCATGAAAAAGCACTGGTAGTGCAATGATAAAAAAACAGTCTTATGTTGAATATGTAAATGGGCTATAATTACAGATTAATGGTACAAAATGGCATAATTAGTTTGGATATGCTATATTGTTATTCACAGTTTCCAAAAGTGGTGTTACTAGAGAATATAGCAGCTAAAGAAGTAATCTCATGCTTGAATTGAGACTTGCTGACATCCCAAGTGTGGGAACAACTGATAATGAACTGAAATTTGATTGATGCATTTTCAAGTGTGTTTTAAAAACATATTATGGCACCCATATCACTTCAAGCCTGGTGTTTGCCCGGCCCAGTGGTCCTGTGGAAGGGGTTAATTTTTTTTAATTACTTAAGAGGATAAGAAGGAAGTTCAGAGCTGCCTCTGAGGTCATTAACAGAGGAACACATTCATGAACATCCCAAATACAAAGACTTTCAGCAGCTGAGCTGCTGCTCAATCCAGTGCTGAGAACGATCCAGAGGATGCCTGTGGAGCTTGCTCAGGGAAGTCCAACAGGAAAAAAAGAGGCATGTGCTTCTTCTTCCACAGAAGGAAGAAACAGGGACAGTCCCCAGTTTTCAAAGACCAGAAAGAGAACAAATTGTGAAAGACGTGGAAAACACAAAACCTTAATTCAGAGGTTAAAATCCATGAGGTGCCACTCAGATCTTCAAAATTAGGGAAGCAAGGCAGGAATTGATCACCAGCCTTAGTTGTTTGCATTATACTATCATTAATTTCTAAGTTTCCTTTGGAAGGGCTGTAAAGTTATCTTGATCCCAATTGGCAATTGTCACTGCTAGTTGATAGAAACTTGACACAAAGGAGACATGCAGACCTTTTCTCCTTTCTATCAAATTAATGTGTTATTTTATCAAAAGCACAAGTAAAAGCTCTAATTGATCATTCTTTTTAAACAAGAGGAACGTGGTGCTATCAGGATGACATACATGTCTCCTGATAAAAAAAGAAAGATTCAAATGATGCAAAATCAAAAAGCTTTACACAGTGGAGTTGTGGATGCAGATAAAACACTATATATATTAAAAAAAGCTTTCCTGTGTACTTTTTAATATCTGTTCCAGGACACATGGAATCTGTTTCATTCCTATAATATTTTTTTTTTTTAATTCTAATGCATTCTTCATAAATACCAAGTTCCTGAAAAGAACATTTTCCACAAATATATTATATGGTATTTGACAAGTCAATGCCATTCCAGATTATGTCTGGTAAGCAGAGCAGCCATACAAAGAACCAAACAGAAAAAAAAAATCTGTGGTTTTTAGTTCTGCGCTGTGTAACACATGGGTGTTCAAAACAGGATCTACTGCTCTATAAATAAATCTTTTTGCTTTTTCTGAAATGCATTCTTTTCTGAACTTCCATTTATGTCTTTGAAGACCAAAAAATGTCAGTGGTGTTTCAGCATTTAACAAAGGCAGGAATTTTTTGCAGCCTTTTCAGCACGTTTTTGTCCATTGAGCCAAAAAGTTAAGGCAGTGTGACAGCAATACCAGGAGAAGGTAAATATGTCCAGTCCCAGCTGAGTTCCTCTGGTGTAGCTCATCATGGGACTTATGCTTCAATTCCTGGCTTCAGCAGCCATCTAGAAGAATTCGCTCCATAGACAGATGTCTGGGGCAGGCTGATGCCCAGGAAATTAGATGTAAACACACTGCTCTCTGCCAAAAGAAGAGTTTGCCTTCATTTATATCAATATTTCAATTTAAAGAAAAACCTGCATTCTCCTACCTCTCCAGGTTTCAGCTTCCTGTGTTCCTCCATAATGATGTGATAATCACCTCACAAATATGTGCAAGAACTGCAGTATTCCTTTTAAGTTTATTTCAAAACTGAGCTTATAAAGGCTTACTTTCAACTCTTACCTTTCTTGGAGTAAAAAATTACACTTTCTCTTGAAAAATAGCCCTGACTGAAAGAAATATTTAGCAACCCTTTCATAATTCACAAACTATACGTGACAAGTCACATTCATTTCAATTTTCAAGTTAACTGATTGTAAATCATTTCAGTTTTTTAAACAAGTTTGCTATAAGAGTATAAGATTATTTCTAGCAAAGTTATATTAATCACCTTACACTTAACTGGTTAGAATTAATTTAAAACAGATAATTTTTTTCTCCCTGTCAAGAGCTTCCCGGGTTGCAAAGAAAGCAAATAAGAGGGGAAAAGTACTATTTCTTTCAAATAGTCTGGAAGTATGTTGCTTATTTCCATGGCCCATGAATCTCTCCAAAATTTCTTGCTCTTTTAAGCTACATGAATTTAAAAGCATATCCTACTCTTTTTGGTTCTCTTAATATTACTGTTGATATCTGAAAATCCTAAGCAGAACTTTCTTCATAACAGTGTGAAATAAACTGCTTTCTTTGAAACTCTCATTTTGAACAAGGTGTTATTGCAAAAATTAAGTAGCAGCAAGAATACTGAGGAATTATTTAGAAATTACTCCAGCTCACATAAAAATAAAAAAAATTATATATAACTGATCTGTTTTTCGAACAGTCACACTGCACATTTCCTGCAGTAAAGTGAAAATAGCAGTAATTCAGTCACATTTTGAGTAAAACAGAAGGCAGAAGCTGAAATACTGATTATTAGTCTAACATACTTTGTTTCTAATACACAGTGTCCTGTCAAGCTGTCCTAGAAACAGTGTCCACAGAGCATACAGCAAACACAAAAACACGACTTCCAGCTCAGGAGAACCACGTGACACCAAGGACACAACACTGAGAAGGTACGAACGCTGCAAAATGCTTCTCTGTACTTGGACTCTTCTTACATTTTTTTCCCTAAATATGCAGTGCCCTCTCCCAGAAGCAGAATCCTAAGGCAGATGGGCATTTGTTGTGACCCTGAGCAAATCCCCTTGTTCTTATGTTTTTAAGGAAGTGTGTCCTTCAGCCTCCACCTCTGAGCTCCTCTGTCAGGGAATGCTCATTGCTGTGGCAGCTGCACATTCACAGAGTTAGTACCATGTTATCATAGTACTGTTCTAATCCCTGGTGAGAAATCACTCCATAAAACACATGTAAATGCCTCTTGGAGTATGCAAGTAGAAAAATACTACTGTTCTCCTTTATTATTGCTTCTGGTGATATTTCAAGTACTATTTATGCTTCGTGCTTGAGTTATAATGTCCCATGTTTAGCTCTCCTATCTCATTTTCCATGGCTCTAGTTTACAGGTCAATAATCAATGTGGAAATGTTTCCACAGTCTTGTTAAGAATCTTATTTTAGTGAATACTTTGCCTTTACAATGTAAATGTGAATATTGTTGGGACAAGAAGAAAACAAAAAATTTTATAATTCATTTAATGTACTTAAGTAAAAAAAAAGGTATTTTCTGCATTTTAGCTCAAACCAGGAAATGCGCATGTCATTTATCATTCTTGAACACTCCAAAAAGTATCTTCTTCCAAGCTGGACAAGAGGATGCAGAAGATCAAGCTCAGGGATATTTCCCTTTCCTTCAGGCACTACTCATTCACCCCTATGAATTCTATGCTGAATCTTCCTTCACTTCCCTTTTCAAATGATTCAGTCCCATCTCTACAGCATCCTTTTGACTGTCCTGTCTATCAGACAATGAGAAATGTTTCAACTCCTCACAAATTATTATAAATTATAATATATAACACCATCAGCTTCAGAAAGTGATTTGTCATGTTTCAGCAACTGTGAAAAGGGTTTTTCCTATATAGACAGTCCCATTTATAAACCCTGAACCTTCAGAAAATCTTCCTGAGGGTTTGACTGACTCAAGGACAGTGTGAGTGCAAATGACATGAGCAAGGGTATTGAATGCTAACAGATCATTTCTTTGTAGGGAACTATCTAATATTCCAAGGCATTTATTTCTATCATCAATCTACCAGTAGATAGTGTAGCCAAAGATAGACTCAATGTGTAAAGAAGACATAAAAACTGTATCATTATGAAACCTGAATTCAATTTTATTCAAAGTCCTTTATTAAACAGATTATCATCAGGTGTGTCACTCATCTAAGCCTCTGTCCTATTCTTCCCCATTGTAGTAAACATTTCGAGTTGGCAGAGTACAAATTCTATTTGCTATTCACATCACATTGTCCTTTGTTTTAGACATCTCACCATACACTCTTCCATTTGGACCATGATTCAAACATAGGCACCACTTACTTACAAGCAATTAGCAAATAGGGATGAAAGAGAATGTACATTTTACAAGGTTTTCTATTGATTTTTACTTTTAATCCTATGGAAATAGATGTCAATAGATTATTGTCGAGGCTGGGGAGGGAAAGGAAGATCTTAGTAATTATTCAAGACATCAGGAAGGAAACAAAACAGAAAAACCAAATCACATTAGGAAAATAAATAAATAAGAACCTAGAAGACCTCTCAGGTTAATTACCCTCAGAATATCTCATCCTTAACTCTATATACATCTAATAAAAGTAGAAAGGGCTCAGCACAGGCATTACTAAAATTTTTACAAATCAGGAGACCTACTATGCAGTCTTTCAAGAGAACACTGTTCTGCTATTTACAGAAAGGAGATAATAGATGCTGTCCCCTATCCTTTCCAGGGAAGGTGGGCACCACCAAGCTGAGCTGGACAGCAGTCTTTTGGAGATGACAAGACGAATGGTATATCACATAAATAAAGGAAATAAGACCTCTGAAAAAATTAAGCCCTTTCTGGTGGTTGCCTGAAATATTTGTGTGGTCTCAACAACATTTTGTCTATCTTTACTGCAGAAATGGTCACCCCATTTTGCACACCATGTGCAGGAGAACAGCATTAACCGTGCAAGTGATCACTGCAGCCAGAAAACATGACCCGAGGGCTGGCTGTGTTACATCCGATAGCACCAGCAGGCAGCAGAGCCTTGTCTGAGCAAACTTACGTCAGTAATCCATCAATCTGATAGTATTGATTCTACTCCTTCCATATTTCTGTCCCCACTAAACAAAATTTGCAAGATACTATAAGTAAAAAGAAAAAAAAAAGTGATTTTATCACGTCAGTGATTTGAGCAAGAGCATTCCAGCATTCTGTTACATTTCATAGATATATTTAAGATTCCCTTTACCGGGATACCTACAGGCCACAAAAACAGTTTGCAAAACTTTTTTATCAGTTCAAATACACACATTTGTGTATGCACCTCTAAATGTCACAAGGAAAACAGATAAAAGCTAAAGTCCTTTATTCTCCACCATGGTTTCAATCTGTGTGTTCCTTGTCATTTTCTTGCTATAAAAAAGTATGAGACAAGACCAAATTTCAATGTCCAAGTTTTCTTAAAAGAAGCATACTACAGTTTCCTGCAACAAAAAAAGTTAAATCATGGGAGATGGGTTGTGGATAACAAAGGTCCTAGGAAGGGTTGGTTTATTGATCGGAGGAGCACTTAGTATGGGGAGGCCACACCAATTCCACTGAACTAACCAAAACTTGTGGTAAGCAGGGAGATGGAGGCAGGTAAGGATCCTTTGAGGGTATCCCATCCCGCTCTGTATGTTCCCTTCAGAAGGATATCAGTCTCCTGCAGGTCTCTTACCTCTGACATCCTCATGTAGAAAGCTTTACATAGGACACCTGACCTATATTCAGGCAATGTAAACAACTGCTGCCCATCCATGTCTGCAAGGTCTCTTTAGGTATCAATTTAGGTGACTTAATGCGATGAATGTGTCCCTTTCTGCCTTCCTCACTATATTCAAACAGAGCCCAGATACAAGCTTTTTCACTCATACAATGTTGCCCTGACAACAGAGTATTTTCATAACTTTGCTTGCATTACTTAGCCTCTAGAAAATGACAAGTAAAAGGGCCACAAGTACTATTCACATGTAACTGTTAATCAGCCGGGAGCTACTACAATCAAGTTTTGCTGAGTTTGTCTCACTTGGATGGGCTGCTGGACAGCAAATAAATTCCTGGAAAATGTTTAAATGCTCTAAATGAATGATGTCCAAACTAGAAGTCCAGTCTCTAAGCAGAGTCCCAAACTTCTGAGAAACTGATTTTTTCTCATGATTAAACTAGCGTCTTGCTAATACAATATTACTACATTGCCATCAAGATTGTGACTGGAAAATATTTAGGTACAAACATCCACACAGA
This sequence comes from Gymnorhina tibicen, assembly GCA_013399875.1. Taxonomy (NCBI): domain Eukaryota; kingdom Metazoa; phylum Chordata; class Aves; order Passeriformes; family Artamidae; genus Gymnorhina; species Gymnorhina tibicen. Next base: position 384,306 of record VXAZ01004644.1, read on the forward strand.
TGATGCAAGTGCAAAATTAAACATTCTAACAATATTCTTGGAACAATTTGTATTACAAAAATATCTGGGTCCTGTGGCTGTCTAGAAGAGATGTTTATGTCACGTATTAGTATCTAAAAGGTTTGTTCACCTTACTGGCTTTCATTTTATCCAAGTTTTGATTTGTTAGTTCAAGTTATGCCATTCAAAAGCTAGAAAATCCTTTCTGGCTTTGGAAAGAGCAGAGAGATTAACATTGGAAAGGTGAACAAAAATTAAAAGAAACAGACCAGCTGCAGCTGGTAATGAAATCAGTGCAGTTTTATTTAGCTGAATTCATTAGAAAGTTAAGAAGTGTTTCCAGCTAAATGGAAGTTTTATGTTTTCTGCCCATGCACCCTAAAATATGCTGTGGTGCAAAAGTACAGATGGCAAACTTTTTTTTCTTTCCTCCTGATTTATTTATGTGACACCAGCATTCAGAGATGCTAAAATTTTCTAGTACAGTGTCACAGACGTGCTACATAGGTAGGAAGCACCTCTCCTGGAATTGCTTCCCCAGGTGCTCCTGGCAGATTCAGTGAGTCCAAAGGCTTTTTACTTTTATAAAGTCTGCACCAGCAGGGCTGAAACACAAATATGTTCAAAAACTTCTGGAGAGATCACCTCAGAGGGAGCACAAATAATTGTTACCCCCAGTGCATCTAACCCCACTCTAGAGTTTTGACTGTACCTCTGTGTGAGAGCTGCTCCAGGATGATCCTCAGGTGCTGCAGAACAGGGGCTGAAATGTCATATTTATAGATGTCTATCACTGGCACTCGCTGACATCTCCCAAATATTCCATCTGCAGGAAAAGACAAAAGAAAAGGAAAAATACACATTTCGTTTTCTGAGAGGAAGAACTGCGTGATGAGATGTGCATTTCCAATGTATCCTAATTATATACTGAAGGAACCTTTTAAAAGACACTTTAAAAAGCTATCAAAGAACCACTGAAGTCATGAGACAGGATATTTTCTATCAAAATAAATAAATACTGGAAAGAATATTAGTTGGAGGAATATTCTATTGTATGACTTAGGCATACAGTTTATTTTCTAAAGTATTTTCAGACTTCTGCTTCCCAAATCTTTAGATGTAAGACCTCTTTACTGACAATTCAGTGAGAGAAAACCTTAATGTTCAATGCCTACTATGTTGCAGATGAAAAGTGCAGCATCCAGAAATATAAATATTAATTTGCAGAAACTATGTGGATTTGCTGAAACATTTTTAATGCAGGAGCTGCGTGTTAGGCATTGGTAAATGAGAACTGAATCCATAATGGCTAGTAAGGGCTCATTTCAAGAAGTACCCTCTAATGAATGCAATAAAAGAAAGCTCCTCACAGAACAATGAGATATTAATGCGGCCTAATTTATTTAGCTCCATTCCATTTGTCTGAAATGACAGACTCTTCTCATCAATGTCTTTTCAAATCACACCTTCTAATTAATTTAGCTTCTTATTAGTCTTTATTTAGAGAATTGTTCATTTTGAGGCTAGCTTCCTGTGTATGTGTGGGAGGAACAGGGAGTTCAAACATTCAAATTACCTTTCTCCCTTTCATACAAAAGCCTGATTCAGAGTCTAGGTGCTCCACATACAATCTGACCATCTGCAATTCTGGGTCTCTGAGAAAGAAAGTGGTTTCATTTATTGTTTGAAATAGTTCTCTTCTATATAGTGATCCAAAGGAAGCAATTTAAATGCAACAAGTTTAATTAGCAAAATATTCTACTGCAATCGTAGTTTTAACACAGTAATTACTTCTGCTCTGATATTACATCTATGCTCCAAAAGGAAAACTACATCAGATGAGCAGAAAATAAGGGTAAGCATTAATTTGCAAACGTCCATTACTTTCTGTGCTACTTCACAGAGCTAAAAGACTACAAATGGGAACTACTGGCCCAGCTGTTCACTAAACACAAATAATGGCATAAAAGAAAATAAACCAAACCAGGATGCAGAAAAAGGGCATTATTAGCCCTCACTGTTAAACACAAATACCTCATTGAAATTAGCCAACTTTTTCTTTCTTCGCCTTTCCAATCCTCCTGTCACTTACAACTGCCAAATTAAGTTAATCCAAATTAAAACCCTACATCTGAATCTAATTTTGCTATTGGAAACTAGGTTTAATTTGGAAACCACGTAGACAGATATGGTTTGATTTTTTGACATGTAATGTGAATAGAAGCCTTACAGCAGATTAAAATATTCATCTCTATTTAAAAACCTGTTGCAGTTGAAAATAAGCAAAGTATATAAATATCAGTCAACTTGTAAATGGATGGATAACAGGAATAAGGTTTTGATTCAGAAAGGCACAGAAGAACATTTCGGTGTTTAGGAACAAGATTGTTCAAAATGGAACATAACCTGAAACAGCCAGCTCTATTTTTGAATACCACCATTACTGGCTATAAACAATAAACAACTATTTTTATATAAAAAAACTAATATTCCATGCCTTTTTTTAGAGATAAAAATAATTCTAATCTTATTTTAGAGTCCCAAAAAGCATACACATTCAGTAAAAATTAACCATTTTTGTATTAAGTATCATCTAAGGATATCTCCATGGATGCAAAAGCTAATTCACTCACAAACTCTAAAAGAGACCAAATCATTTTCCTAAATTCTGAGTTTTCAGAAACCTTTAGCCTACTTCCTTTGAATAGAACAAAACCCATTTAAATTCTAAAATTAACAATTAGCACATGAGCCTGAGCCACATTATACAATCTATCCAAAAACACTGGGACTGCTTAGGGAGAAACTGCAAGTTACTTTGGCTTTTGTACTTGAAATATGGGCATAATAAGCTTTGGAGAGCCTGCAACCACAAATAGCGCTCGGCTCTGCTAAATGCAGCACGAGGAGAGCGGAGCGAGAGCAGAATGCCCCAAGGAGTGGTTGGCAAATACCAGCTCTAAAATACAGAGGATCTTTGTGCCGGGGATTACAGTTGGACTGGAGTCGTGCAAATAATACATTTCATAGTTCAGCTGCTTTTTCTAAAAAAAGTAGGAATTTTCCCAGATTTTTCTCTTTATTTGAGGCTTTTTTTTTTTGGTTGGGGTTGATTTGTTGGGTTTTGGGTGTATTTTGGCTTTTTAAAAAAAATTTTAACTGATAAGGTTTCTGTGGCAAGATATAAGACCTAAAAAATTAAATTGAGGTTGGGCATTCAATTTTCAGGGTGTCTTTTAAATAAACTTGCTTACAGTTACACAGATTTCAGGGGAAGAAAAGGCAAGGGAGAGTGATTTCACAAAGAAAAAATTGTCAAAGGTGCCCCTCTTTTTCTTTCAAGAAATCTAAATGGCAGATGTGTGGTCGGAAAGGGCTTAGGTCCAACACAAAGCTCATTTTTACTTAAATTACAGCTAATATTTAAAATGTCCAGCTTAGTCTGCCATGAACTATACCAAGCCCTGTGGTATTTACAGCAAGTCAGTACAGGGTGCATCCTTCTGGACCCTGTCGTGCACCCAGTTGGAACCAAACAGTGAGAGAAATGCCCAAAGCTGGGCGTAAAGCAAAAAAGAAAGAAGAAAAGCTCCCAGATTTTACAGTAGATGTATCAGGGAAGAGAAAGTTCAAAGAGTGAGTGATGTTTTAATAACACCATGCCCTGTATGCCTGTAGCTGCTGAGAATGTGTTCATACCGAACTTCCATTAAAGTTGTGTTAGGAGAGGAAACGTAACATGCAAAAGACATCTGCACTTTAAACAATCCCAGAATGAGGGAAGGTTGAGACTGATCAATATGGACATATGTTTGCAATTAAAGTGTTCTTATTTGCTGTCAGCAAAAAGTGGAAATTTCCATAATAATATCTTAAAAGTTATACTTAGACCTGGAAAACTCTGCATTAGCAGAATGCTCGTGTTGGCTTTTAGAAAGCTACTACATTTGTTTTCAAAGAAGAGATTAAAACGGAAGAAATATACACCCATATACACAAGGAAACAGTGAAATCCTTCTTTATCCACTTGGCTATTTTGCTGATAGGTTTAATATTTGAGAAGAAACGCAAACATAAACTTTTACGAGCTTTTATTTAAAATCTTGAATTTTGACAAATATTTATATATTAAAGAGTTAGATGCTAAGATTAAAAGACACAGTTTACTGTAACTCAGGTGCCCAATAAAATCTCAAATAGTGTCAGATGTCTTGTATTAGAGACAATACCCTGGAGCATGGTATACCTATTTACACTGAATATTCATCAACTTCTAGTGAAAAAATTACAACTGGTAGATTAAACCATGAGCAAGTCAAAACACAAGTTCTGGAAGGCTGACTGTTGAGAGAGGTTTAAAAGAAAATGGGAAACACCCATCATTATTCATTATCATTGCCCATTTGTCATGAATTAGTGCATATTTATAACCTCCATTACCTACTGAGGAAGTCCCACGTTTCGTTCATGATTGACATCCAGGTACTGAATTATGTAAAAGGAGACCACAAAAACCTATAGTTTGAAACTGTTTTGAAGAGTTGATTGTGCCAGCATGGTCACTTGGCAAAGGAGACAGGCATCAAGTGCTTAAGAGGTACTAAAGCATCTTTGGAAACTTGTGCTAAGTGACAACCTTCACCTTGAAGGCAACACTATTTGTAGGCAGCTGATTAGTGAAATTCTTCTTAGGCAGCATTTCCTCAAAAAAAAAAAAAAAAAAAATCTGTGTAAAGNTGATTAGTGAAATTTTTTTTAGTCAGCATTTCCAAAAAAAAAAAAAAAAAAAAAAATCTGTGTATAATAAGCTGTCCTTGGCAAGAGAAACATGTCCCATCCTAGAACCACTATGTATGGCTAATCTGGTGACTGAAACTAAGATGTATCCAAGACATGCCACGGTTTTGAATAATACCAGCAAAAAAATGAGTTCTTGTTGAGTATCTTTTGCTACTGGGCAAAGGTGTGAAGACTGGTAGAGATACTGGAGTTTGTCTGCAGGCAGCTGAAAGCTTGATATATGTAAATTAAAAGATTGTGCTGTGCAGTTATTAATTATTTAGATCTACATGCAGTGAAACTTTCACATGGCGCTGACAAGTGACCTTTGCAAAGGAGCCTTCGAGCAGATGCTTTGAAGCACCTGGTTCTTCTGCTCTTCAAACTTCCTGCAGCAGCCAGAAAGGAAGCAGCTCTCCAGACAGTGTCAGTGCTCATATACATGAGCCAACCAATGCTTCAGCTTCCTTGCACTAATTACCTGACAATTGTTAAAAAATTAACGTAGAGCTTTGTATAAAACTCAAGTTTTGCCCCATACTGGAGTCATTGTGCTTTGTTCCTGTGTTGTTATGTAAAAAAGAAAGTCCACAGACCCAGTCGTGCATCAAATGGCAACTTCTGCCACCTTGGATTGCATCATTTGTGCTCTTGCACTTAACCAGAGAACCTACTATAATGTTACTGCAGTTTTCAATGGGCATCATTCTTCAGCAACTTAACCTTCTGTAAGAAAAGAATCCTTTCTTCTCACTGAATATGGACACCACACTCCTTCCCCCAGCTAGTGGTTTAAGGTGCTATAAGGTCCAGGACTAATAAAAAGGTCGGTGTTATAACCCCCAGTTAGAGCCTGAATTGCCTACTGGAGAGATTAAATCCTTTTCCAATGGGAAGCACAATATTTGCATCTCAAAAGTCTCATGATACTGAACTTCAAGGTCACAGATGTTAAATGTTTAGGAAGTATGAAGGACATTGTTACAGTATTTTACTCTGCTCTCCCTGCTATTCCCCATAGTATGGAGTGTGTTTTCAAAATCCCTTTTCAAAAATTAAAAAGAAAGATTAAATGTTACTGTTCCTTGAAGAGGACATTAAGTTGTACGCAAGGAGGCTTATTTCAAAAGATACAGTCCATAAATCCACATTCAACATTTACAAGTAAGGTCTTCAGCAAACAACATATTTTTAATATTCCATTTATTTTAAAAATTTCATAATTTATACCTACACTTTTATATTCAATTTGCAAGTAAGGTAAAGATCATACAGACAGAGCAGCAGTGGCTTCTGCAGCTTCATTTCTCATACAATATTTTGAAAATGTGAGTCCAATGCTTCCAACAGCAAATCCTGCAGTGGTTGAGCAGAAAAGCTGCTGTTTGCAATCAGGGGGAGCTGCACTGCAGCCCTGCAGTGCTGTCTTCCAAGGGGCAACCTCCCCCTGCTCAACTTTTAAAACCTTTTTGTCATTTTATTTTTCTTATCTCCGTAGTCCTTGGTTGTTTTCCTCAGTGGTCCTTGGTTATTTCCGTTTCGGAGCAGTAATAGTGGCATCTAGTGGACAGGGATCAGTCCTGGAGCACAGACTGCTCACCTTCCAAATTTACTGCTTCCAGATCCATTTGGCTTCATCCCAATGCAGAACTATGCAGTCCAAACCCTAACCCTAACCCTAACCCTCAACCAATGCTGTCCTTCCCTATCCTAATGGCTGACAGGCATGGGGAAGTTTTTTTTTTAATTTAAAATAAAGAAATAAGATTTTAAAATAAAAGGCCATGATATTTGTTTCTAGAAGTAAAGCATTACAAACACAAGTAAGGAAAGTGCATATAGGCTGTTTAACAAGAGTTTGTGGTGGCATTGTGCTTTTGCTACTGTGTGAGGCACAAAACATTATGCAATAGAAGTAAATCCTCAACTTCAAGTAAAACACAGAGCACATTTTTGTAGGTTTACTTTGTAAATATAATAGAAACACTACAAAATGCAGAAAACAATGAAGTAGGACACTCTAAACACATGATTTTTTTTCATCCAACAAAAAATTTGCCATGCAGTGGATAACTAACAGTCCAGTAAATCCACTCTTCCTCCGCTACTAAATAAACTGCTGCCTGGAAGGCAAAGGTAACTTTAAAAAAATTCTGCTGCAATCCAGATCACCTAACAGTCCTATAAAAGAACTCTAACAAGATTTAATGTCTCTTCTCACCTTTCTGGACACAGATATTTAAGGAAAAAGATGGATGGCTGGTCTACTTTGAAAAAATCCCCAAACCTAAAACCCCCAAATATTTCTGCTGATTGAAGGAATCGGGTAGGATGTTAGTGATTATGAAAGCGCTCATAGTAAAAGATAAAAGCTAACATTAGCAGCAGCCTTAGTTAGCTGTTGTGCAAATACTGTGATAGGGCTGGGATTTGCAAAGCTCCAAACCATTCTGAGGCATGAATAGTTCCTCTGGGCATTACAGTCCCCTTGTCTCAAGGAGTAATTCTGAGAGCAAGTTCTGGAGGACTCAATCCTTCCTTCAAAAAAAAAAAAANNNNAGTTGGGGGAAAACAAATTCTCTCAAAAAAAAAAAAAAAAAAAAAAAAAAAAAAAGATAAAATCTTAAAATCTTCAACAGAAGGGAAATATAATTTCAGTAACTATTTCTATGCTAACCTGCTAATTTAAGTGGTGGATTGTACGGTCCTAAAGCATTATGCACACTTTTTTTTTCTTTTTTCTTAAGTTACAACAGAAATATGTAAATTTTAGAGAAACTAAAAAATCCTCAGTACAGCAAAAGGAGGGAGGGAAAGGACTGTGAAAAAGTGAGTTACAGGCTAACAAAGCAAGAGGAGAGCAGGCTCGCCATGAAAGAAGTGCTGCCTGCTTCCAAAAAGCCCCTAAGTTATTCAGCTAAGAGAATGAGAGGTCCAGATTTCAATGCCTACTTTATGTGATTCAGAGCACAGAAATGAAGCCCAGCCTTAACAGTTCATACTTAGGCCTTGCAAACATCGAAATAATGGCCATGCCTTGGGAGGAGAGGGCAGGAGGGACTTAAAGGAAAGGAAAAAGTAGACATGAAAAGAAAGCAAGTCTTAACATTTTGCTGCTAGAGCTAATGTTCAAAATTAATAATGCTTCAACAACTTGGTACTTCTTAGAGAACCAAATTTGTACTTTCCACAGCTTAGGTAACTACATCGCATGAAGTTATGTTTTTGGCTCTGTGATGAGGATAATAAAGGATCAGAAAACAGTGACTAAATCAACATCTTCCACATCTGGATAACCACTACAGTCTGTAAGCCCCAGGAACCATCTGCCTCTAATTTTGATCAGAGGCAAATCCAGAAAAATCTTTGAAAAAAAAGCCCAAGAACTTCTAATTGTAATATGTTGAGAGGGCTTTTCTAAGCAAAACTATGCCTTCAGTACTAGCCGTGTTGCTTCTAAGAAAAAAGAGCTTGCAATCAAAATCCTCTGAGCAACAACTCCCTTTCTGGTCAATACTGGTAGTAAAGAGAAAAGGGAGAAAAGATTTGAACATATAAATCCTTCTCCAAGAGGATAAATACTTTAAATTCAAGTATAAATCAAATATTAATAGGCTTACAATAAAGCTATCTCTTCCTTTAACACATTTAGCCACTGGACTGCAAGGTTAACATGTAGGTTTATGCCATATATTTCTATTTCAATACTGAGAAATCTGAGCCATGTGCCACCCCCTATTTAGAAAAAGCTTTTTTTCCTAGCAAAAAGACAGAATACTGCATCAAATTCTGACCACGTCATTACTGGAAAGATATGAATAAACTAGAGAAGTTCAGAGAAGAATGAAAGAAAGGAGGCAGTCACATAGAGCCTTAAGCATTGAACTACCTGATTCTTTACAAGAAACACTAAAGGTTTATGAAACCTGGTTGATTAATTATTTATGACATTATTGGGAGAAATGAAGTAAAAAGACAAAAATGAACATTCTGAATCAGAACAAGTTTCAAGCAGGGAGAAACTCTTCTGGAGCTGTTCAGCTCCTTCCTGGAAGAGTAATGGAGCTCCTATTGCTTGCACTGTTTAAAATTAAGCCAGAGCAACAAGGAATGACAAAACATGAACAATTCTTTTTTTTTACTCAATATGTATTTATGAACAGAGGTTACTGGAGGGACTAAGAATTTATTTATGGAATCAATGAGATGCAAATATACTAATGCTTATTTATGTACACTAATTTTCCAAGTATCACTGAGATGTACTTCAGTCACTTCAAGGATCCCCATTACATTTTTGATGGGTGCCAAGAACCACTTTGGTGCTGGCAGCATCTTCACTGCGTGATCAGACTGTAGCTGCTCTTTCATCTGTATTCCCAAGGCAAAAATAACTCTGCAAGGAAACACGTTCAGCAAAATGCATTTCTGCATTAATTTTAATATTGTATTAAAAACAAAGTAGTGAAAGTTTTAACTTATCCTGTCTAAGCGCCAAGAGCTTATATTTTAAGAGGTAGTTATTATATGTTTGCAGGAGACAGTGTTCTCGGGAAAACATGACTAATGACCACTCCATTCATATTCACCAGCTGCAGTGTCTAATAGAGCAAACTGGGTTTACTTCTGTCCTTTGCCAGACTAGAATCTTTCTAGATCTTTGCAGGACAATATTTATTGAGACAGCAGATTGCTTTTGTAATCTGAGTTACTGAATTTATTCCTGAATGGAACTGACTTCAGACGTGCATGGAATTATAGCAATAAAGATCTCCATCTTGTTCCATAGCTACAGAGTATTAAAACAAATTATGGAATATTATGTTATGTGAACCTGAAAACATCACCAGAAAATTTAAATGCAATCCTTTAGGGAGGGGAGGGGAAATCCTTATAAGGATCCCAGATCACTTCAGAGTGCTGCACCCTGTGGCCTGATTAAAACTGTTCGGAGCTATCTCAGAAATCTCTGCACCCTGCTGAAGTCTGAACTATGCCTGCAGAAGCCATAGCACATCAAACTGCCCCTGGCAGTTTAGGCATGGGCACTGGAACAGCCAAGAACCTCACTCAAACTTTATCATCAGGTTGCCAACAGTTTCTGCTGAACAGTTTGAAGAACATGAAAAATCTGACAGTTTTCAAGCAAACTGTGCTTTGAAATAGCTAAATACGATGTTGCATACCTCGGACCACCTATCAGAAGCTGCATCCAGAAAAGTTATTTCTACTACAACCAATTAGAGGTCCTGACACACCTTTGGCCCCACCGCATGAGAGACCTGGAGCACTGCCCTCAGCTTTACTAATGGCGACAGGTGAAGGGCAGCACATGTTACAGTCCTCCTTGCTTGATTCAAACCCCAGTGTTCAGCCTGAGACAATGTGAGTGCAAAAGCACAAAGAAGGTTTGGGGACATATGAACATAACAGCAGTAAGTGGGAACAGTGGGTTGACATCATTCAGTATGCAGCATTGGTAAGCTCAGTATGGGAATACAGAGTTCTGGAGTCCAAATCTGAAGATGAATGATAAATTTTGGAAAGGGCATTGAGAGAAGCAAAGGAGATTATTTATGGGCTGGAAAAAGCCCTACAGTGAAATGCCTTTTCCAGCACAGAAGTCTTCAGCAGAGCAGATGATCTTTTGTCTCTCTAAGTAAGCCCGCAGACAGATGGAACGATACAGGAACAGAGATGGGGAACAGGGCTGGGAGCAGTTTCAGAAGTATTTATTCTCCTCAGTTTTGTGCGCTACTATTCAAAACAACTGTTAAGACCTGCAATATCTGAAATTATGAAAAGAATGGATCTGAAAAGCAAGACTTATTTTGCTTTTGCAATGGGTACAGAGACCCCTCAATATATGTGATACGTACAACCTCAAATTGCTTCCTCTTTTACTCACAGAATACATACAAATCACATAAAAAACTTAACATTTGTGCATACTTATAAGTTGTAATGGGCTTTTTAGAATACTGTATACAATTAAAAGCCATTCTTTAATTGGAGTTTGGGGGCTGGATTTAAGATGCTCACACACTTAGAATATCCTGCAATTGGAGTGGTTAAGTACAGAAGTTGTATACTCAGCACATATACTTAAAAGAAAATAGAATAAATAAAAATTATTTTGAACAAAATATTCATGCTACAAAAGGATGAAATAACCATTCATCAAAGATGCAAAATAAAAAACTTGAAAGCCAGGACTTTAGAATCAGCAAAATAACCCACTGACATAATATTTTACTAATGAGCATCAAACTGTATCTTTCTAAATGTCTTCCTGATACTATATTGCTTATGAAGTGCCATATTCTTGATTGGAATAACAAAACCACACAGAAAATATTAACTCTGTTTGTTGTTGCTTCCTCCACTCCAGCAGAATGCTCTTCCAGCAGAAGCCATCACTGGTTTTTGGTATGTCTTGATAGATCTAACAGAAAGGGGATGCAATCCTACGTGAAGGAAAATGCCTCTACCCAACATCTACTATCCTGAAGTTTCTGCTGCATTATTGACAATAACCACACACATTTAAATAATACTGCTGAACTTATGACACTTATTAGATGGATAATTATTCACCCAGATCTCTGCACACAGATGACTTTGCTTAAGCATGTCAACTCAGAGTTTCACTCTTTTGCCAGTGCTTTGCTATTCCCCACTCATCCAAGAACCAGCCCAGCCTACGTTCCTGTTCTGGCCAACAGAGAGGTTTGTAAAGGACCAGCAGATCCAGAGGGGTGGTGTGGGCATCACCAGAGACCTCCCCAAGGTCAAAAACATAAACAGAACTGCAGACTCACTAAGGAATGCAAAGGGATAAGCCAATATGTGTTAAATGGGAAAAGAAACAGAAATGCAAATCTTGAGGAAGGAAAAAGTCACCAGCTTCTCTCCCTAGTCATATTTCAGCACTAATTTTCAAGTCAATAAAAATGCTCCTGTCATGAAAAGTAATTTTGATATACTGAAACCAGAAAGATTTCCAAGCCGTGTACAGATAGAAGCAGATTTAGATGCATCCAGGTGTTTTTGTTTAATCTACAATAGCATGTTCTCCCAAAGACAAATAGTCAATTTTATTTTTTAATCCAACTTCTGCATACCTAGTAACTGCAGTAATTTTACTTTTTAGCTCATGTATTCCTTCAATGTCACCGAGAACAGGAGCAAGAGACAACTGTTATGATTATTTGCTACTATCTTCAGTGTTTATGAACGTTCAGTGTAGCAACAGGACATCCTATTTCTCTCACATCTGGAGCACCACCCTTTCAAATAAAAATGCTCATCCCTAATTCAAGGAACTACAGTCCATAAAACAACCTGCAAAATTTAAATAAATTCAAGATTTTAACGTCAGCACCCAAAGTGTTTTGCACGAATTTCATTTGCCACAAAGTTCATATTCTGCCTAAACCACTGACTGCTGTCATACTTGGTGCAACTTGTTATGGGTGGAAAGATAAGCAGCAGGGCAGCAAAAAGAGGTTTATCTCTGGCAGCTAATCTCCTCAATCAACAGCACTCAGCTCTGCTTAACAGCCGTTGCCAAGGAACAGGGACCAGCTTTTCTTATCGGCTTCATAATGTTTCATTGACTATTCAGACTAGAATAGAAAGCTGTGACACTCAGGGTTATAAGCAGCACAAAATGAAAATGGCATATTATGTGGTATGAAGAAGAGAAATCTTTTAGCCCTCACCTTATCTGGACAGTGACTGTTACTCAAAAGAAAAAAAAAAAAACCAAACCAAAAATCCTCTATCATTTTCTGCTCTGCTTATTTTAATATCACAAAACAAACAGAAAAATATATCTACATAAATAAGATTTTTTTTTTAACATTGTTGGCAGGTCCTCAGCAATTCACTGACATTACCGATACCTCTTATACAGAAAGACAAGGGTTGTGTAGATCCCCTATTACATTACTGAAAAGCAAGTGTTTGCTGCTTGTTCTAAAGCTACTGCAGCAGCTTCAATGCTTGAGGGACTTCTCCCAGGAGCAGGGATGTTCCTCAAACCTTGATAACCACGACCAGAGTAAGACAATCCATGCAAAACCAGCAACATTTCTTTAACAGTTTCACTGCTCTTCTCTCCTCTCTTCATCTCTGCACGGATTTTGATTTTCAGACTGAACACTGATACTCTTCATGTACTTGAACAGGAATAAAAAGGCCTTATTGCATCTCTTCTGATTATGAATTTTTAGTATAATAACCTTTCCTGAGTATCTGGTTACTAAAATTTAAATCTGAGGCCATCCAGAATCATGATGAATTGTAACTGTCATTGTATTTGCATGTTATAATCAGCATATACAGAATTATACCATTATCCACCACAGGAAAAAGTGGTAAATAACTAAAAGAATATGCTTAGATACATTCATGGCATCAGAATGAATCACCTAATGAAGTACGTCCAAAATTAGAAAATGAACGTGTTTACCTTTTTTCCATCCCAACGAATGACTAACCATCCTGAAGGCTACATATCCTGCAGGCTATGAGCCCTCATATTTATAGATGTCCAGAAACTGAATGGAATATCCTGCAACAAATTTTACAGTCATGGACTTCTCTGCTTTTCACACAAAGTTTAGGTATGGACTTAAGACAAATATTCATAAGCATTTGGGGGTGCAAATACTTCTGAAGGATGTCATGTTACCCAGTCTCTTTCTGTACAAGCTCCAATGCATTCAGTTACTATTAAAGATATGCCTGAATTTCCATTCATTGCAAGCCTCCCAGGGGCTACTGGGAATATTTTTGTGCTCAAAAATAACTATTTGCTTAAGCAATTGTCTTTACTGAAGCCTCAGAGTTGCATGGCTCTCTCTCTTTTCCACAATTTTACGAAAAAATGCAAAAAATTCCAAGCATTTTCACAATGTTTCTAGGATCATACCACACCCTTCAAGAAATGTTAAAGCTTTGCCGTAACACAAAGCCTGTGGGATGAAGATGTAGCGAGGCAGAAGCACACTTTTTTTTGGCACTGAAGCTTCCTCTGCAGATGTGATTTCAAAGTACTGACTGTGCTTGGGTTGAAGTGTTTGTGTGGTTATGGTATGGTGGGGATGGGGCTCTTACATTTAGACTGGGATTGATGAATTCATTTCACAAAGGCATAATTGTTGTCCTTCCAGTGACAAATAACTTCTGAAATATGCTCCCGAAGTTCACCACACTCATACTAGTAAAACCACAGTTTTATATAGACAATGTCCTTAGATTATCTGGTGCAGGCTTATCAATTTCTCTACTCCATCTGCTTCCATTTTTTACTATTAATGAGAACAGAAAAATTTCAAATAAGAGAAAGTATTCTTTCTAATAACAAAGAAAGGGAGTGTTTCCTTTCATACTAAATGGTCTGACTGTTAGAAAAAAAGTGGTTTTAAGTCTGATGCATCTTACCAAACCTTGCATATGAAATTGGACAGGTAATTTAGGGGTGTTTTCATAACAGATTTACTCCAAAGATACCACAGAGAAAGAGGCACATGCTGTAGGTGATTTGGCTAAATTAAAATCTAAATCAATAAATTGAAGAGATACATATCTTGATACCAATTAAAGCATGAGGCTGAGATGACTGGATTAACCACAACAAAACAACAAACTCAAAAAATTCCGTAGATTCAACCTTAGCTGAGGTTCTTCTATCAGATTTCATCTGTTTGGCTTTTCAGCTAATGAACACTAAGAGGAGGTGTTACACCTATTTCAACTTACAATAATAAAGAGAAGATTCAAGCAGAGAGGTACTGGGTTTTCTTCTATTACTCAAATAAGAAAATTTATAAATTTGAATCTATTGCTTTATCATTAATTTAATATATTTGAAATTATTAATATTTAAATAATTTGTTTTATTTATGTTTAGTTTTTGGTGTGAAACACCAAAATATGTTTCCAAATATTTTCCTTTAACTACACTTCCATGAAGATATATAAACTGTAGAAAAAAAAATGGGCACATCATTAATTTTGGTTCTTCAGACTTGTGCTTTTTGCACTGAGCCAGGGAGGGATTGTCAAGATCTTGGTCATGGAGAGCTGACAAGCTTCATTGAAAGCAAATGATACTGGAGACTGAAATGAGCAGGATATGTTTCATCTCTTTGGCTCAGAAGCAAATGCAGCCTGTTGGAAGAGAGGCCTCTTCAGCCATGACCACGCAGTGCCACACAAAAGCTCTGCAGGTGATTGCAAGGCTCAAGTTTCAAGTCCCATCAATAAGGGGTCCCATCTTGGGCCCAAGTGCTGTCACATAAGGATGGATACATCCTGAAGTTGCTTTTTAAAATATTAGACAGAAAAACAACCAATTCTCTCTCTGGCAGTTCATAAAGAGTATCACACCTCAAAAATCCATTTAAATTTCTTTGAACAATTTATAATTGTTCCTGTACTCCTGTAGTAATATTCCATTTGAACATTCACATCAGGATCCCTAAGGGCCAGGTCTTAAAAGCTGAGCACAGACACTTAAGGAGCAAAGGAATAAAAAATATCAGATAAGCACAGACATGGAGATCCACAACTTCGTGTGTGCATAAAATCGGTCGCACAGGTTGTGTCACAGGAAAGTAAATAATAACTGCAAATGCAGATACAGGAAGTATTTCCATATTCTACCCATGGAAGCTGGGTGGACCAAAACCAGGGCAGAGGTTACTGCTATTGTTTTGACTTCTTTTCAGTAGGGGGTCTGTTCCAAAACTGTAATTTTAAAATCCCTGTCATGTTGTTTCTGTCCCTTCATGGTTTTGGTACCTGAAGTAGAAAAAAGGGGGAAGGAATTGGCTGAATAGAAACTAGTAGTACTAAACAGAGTGTGGAATAAAAATTTTGCAAAATAATTTAGAAAAAGTCTTACTTCATCTCGAGTGTAAAATATTATACTCAAACCCAACAGTAATTACAGAGATATACAGTTTTCACACAGATCCATCATTAGATACCATTCAAGCAGAAGCATTAGAAGTGCCCTCTTTTTACCCACAGGCAACGCCTTATGCTAAGCTGCTTCCATACATTTAAGGAATTGATTTTAACAGCACTCTGGGTTTGTGTTTCTGTTTTTTCTTTTTTCTTTTTTCTTTTTTTTTCTTTTTTTGTGTAAGAAGGCTTCAGAATAATTTCTACAAAACCAACATGGATCATCTTTAATTACTGCATTGCAACCATGGCTATTTAAAAACCCAGTCTCAGCAAAGTAGATGACAAACATTAATGAGCAGTAATGCACACATGGTATTGTAAATGAAAGGATAATGAAAGCAATTTATTTGAAAATTAAAATATGATTAAGAATGGCAGTCTGTACTAGGACCCAGATGCCAACAGAAAGCAACCAATGTGCAAGCAGAGTGTCATTAATCTGGGAACCATACGAAATTGCTTTCATTTCTTTGACAGTTTTTCATATAAAGTATCTTAACTAATAGGCAGCACATATATACTGGAAGCCACAAGACCTATGGAGATTTTTAGAAGAAATTAAGAACAGTACAGGGAAAGTCTTCAAGAGGAGACTCTCCAAAAGAGAAAGAGAGAGGAATACATTTGGAAGCTATTTCCAATTTTAGGAAGGATGAATTACACTCTGCAGAAGTGCCTCTCTACATTGGCTGTGGAGAGCCTGTCAGTTCTTAGCTCACACTCAGCAGAGTGCCTGAAGTGAGGTCAGGTGAACCTGGAGCAGATGTCCAAAGCAGGTGCTCACATCAGCACCTAAACAGGAACAGGACAGGGGTAAGCCCAAAAAGCAGGTGCACTGATTCAGCTAAATGCATGTGGAGGAGGTCTAGAAGCAATTTAACCACAATACTTTTCTCCTTCACATGTGTTAAAAAGCCTTTCTGAGACTATGCATGTATGTTCAGGATCTAAATTGGTTCAATCTGCGTGGTGTGGGTTGCTAGTTCAAGTGTCTGTCACTTTTCCAAATTGGAAAGTGATTTTCTCCAAATCAGAGTATAAAATACCTTGAAAACGTGAAGTATTATTATCTATTAAAGTGAAAATGCTCTTTTTTTTTTTTTTTGAAGTATCTGCTTATCCCAAATTGACACTGACACAACAGCAAACCACACTCAGCAGACTGCTATTAAGTTGTCCCATGTACTCACATTTAAGCATTTGAGCTTGAAAATTTCAACTTAACTTCCTCAGAGACAATATGTCAGAGGGGCTTGAGTTCCATGACCAAGTACTAGACTGTATGTCTCCAAGACCTACAAATATATCAGGATGCATGGAAAAAGTCATTCAGAATGGTTCCTCTTTTTTAAGAAGTCTGATTAAAGACAAGTTGGAGCTCTGCTGAACAAAGCCAAAGAACTGCTCCATCTTGAGGGTACTGAGCCTACTGGTTTTGTTCCAGCTGTAGCAGGTCAAGTATGAAACATTTATCAGTCCAGTTTCAGAAATTAAACATAGTTGTTTGGATAGCTGTTCTCGGGAAGATCAAGTTCCTGCTAAAACACATCTTCTGTTACAAAAATTTACTTCATAAATGTATTAACTTGGCCCTAACACAGCACAATCAGCTGCTCAAAACAGATGATTATCCCACTGTGTTCAGTGTTGCTGCAGTCTCACCTGGAGTGCTGTGTGCAGTTCTGGGCCCCACAAATTAAGAAGGATGTGAAGGTCCTTGAATGCATCCAAAGGAGTGCAACAAAGCTGGTGAAAGGACTGGAAGGTGTTTCTTATGAAGAGCAGGTAAGGACTTTGGCTTTGTCTGCTTTGGAGTAAAGAAACCCAAAGGGTCACCTTGTTGCTCTCTACAGCTTCTTGAGAAACAGAATTGGAAAGGGAAGTGCTGAGCTTTTCTCCCCGGGATCCAGTGATGGGATGCATGGGAATGGTTCAAAACTGTGCCAGGGAGGGTTAGAGTGGACATTAGGAAGCATCTCTTTGCTGAGAGGATGGCCAAGCACTGGAACAAGCTCCAAGCCAGTCAGTGTTTAAGGAGCATTCGGACAACGCCCTTAACAACATGGTTTTACTTGTGATCAGTCCTGAAGTGGTCAGAGAGTTGGACTGGATGATCCTTGTGGGTCCCTTCCAGCTGAAATATCCTATTCTCCAAAGCAGATCAGAATACTCTGCTACTATGAATAGGATTTTATTGTATATCTACTGAAACGCTTGTGTTCACAAGATATGCAGACTATGGAAAATCAAGGTAATCAGTCAATAGCTTCTTGCCTCATCCTCTTTCTTGAGTAAGATTATATTTTATGTACATAAATCATTTATTCCCCTAACAAAAGACACACCAGAAGAAACCAAATTTCATCAATATGTCTCCCAAGAAATGCTATTTTCCACTCTCTCTAAGGTCTGAGGAGAACCTCTTATGCACAGTAAACACAAATCCTCCTATCAAGGCTGTACACTACTGAACACTGCAGACATATTCCATCCATTTTTGTCCTGGATATTATGTAATGTACATATTTATTACAAGTGCAGAAGTAAATATTTCATTATCTTAAACAAAACTGGCAAGATTTTAGGGATAAGAGCTGTACCCCAACTGAGCTGCACTGGTATCTTCTCACCACTAACAGCACAGGAAAGACAAAGAAAACAGTTTTATCTGCAGAACTCCTTGTATTAACAAAAGGATACTCCCTGGCTAGAATAAATTTTCCCCCATACCTCTTTTTTTTCTTTTTTCTCTACTATCACATTGCCTTAGATATTACTAAATTTTACAAAGATTCTTAGAATTTTCAGCTTCTAGTTATTTCTTTTCTGTCAGTCAAGCCAATCACTCATATCTTCTTAAAAACTGCTTCTATCTCTGTTTGAACAATGCCACTTTTGGGTAGGTGACAAGGGCTAATCATCAATGAAAAAATATAAATAGAACCAATGGCTGCTTAAAACTATATTTTAATCCTTAGGAAATCCACTGGGATATTAACAAAAGGTGGTTTTGTCTGCAAAAAGGCATTAACATAGCCATTTATAAAACTAATAGGAAAGCGAGCAGTGCTCCAGTAATAATGAAAGTACACTGCAGAATAACATTATGGAAATAGGATACCAAATTGAAGAATTGACCTTGGGGCCCTGGCTTATCCTGGATGAAGATGACTTGTGAAATGAAAATTTGGCTGTAATTTGCTCTTGCTTTCCCTAAAAGGTTGAAGGCATTTCTATTTCAAATGAATAAAATGACTGTTAATTTCCTAGCATTAAGCAGGATATTCTTAAATATAGTCATTTAAGGGTTTTGAAATATATTTTAAAGTCTTATTCTTAGAAAACTTGAATGGCTTTTCTGTGATTTCTACCATAGTCAATTTCTAACAGTTAATTTTTAAATCACTTTAGGGAGAAATGTGTGCTACAGCTGAATCAGTTGGATGCACTAAAGTATCAAGTGTTTATTCTTAACAGGATACATTGGTCCAAGCATTTGATACTATAAGTGAACAAGAAATACAAAACATGAGGATATTCCTTCAAATAATCATATCACTTTCAAATAATGGTAAAAATTTATAATCTGTTGTAGAAGAAAACAACAGCTAAAAATATAAGCTCGATAGTTTTAACATGAGACTTATTAAATATTGGGCACCCCATTTCAGGGAATGGGCAAATGTCACAATACGGTGGCTGAAGTCAGAACTGAAATAATTCAAAACAAAGCAGAAGTTACAGGAGGATAATACTATATGCAAAGTCAAAAATTTGCATACAGTACTGTTTGTGAAGGTAGCAGGCATATACCAAATACCACCAAGAACCAGAGGACAGGGACATGTGCTGTAAGACCCACAAGTCTTAAAGTGTGCCTTCTACATCAGTAGTTTTAATTATTGCTATCATTGTAGTGCCTAGCATCCTTAATAATTGTTCAGGGAACATGTTTAAAATACAAACATACAACAACAAAAAACCCCCATCTCTATATATTGACTCATAACTGTATTTTATATGTACAATTATATATTTACACATTATATACCCATATAAAATAAAATAACCATCTATAATACTCTCCCCCAAGGAGTATTTATGGCATTCAGACACAGATGCGTGAAGTAAGGGCTTGGCGATACCAGGAGGAATGGCAAGCAATACTGAACACAGTCCAGTTCCCAGAGCATACCTTGTATGCTCCATGGAGGAGAATTTCAAGAAGGAATCTGAAGGACAGCTTTAAGTCGGCTCATGAATGGTTACAAACAGCATCTGTCAAACATGGTGGTAGGAGAGAGAAGGGCAAAGGTGCTTATTTGAAAATGAATACAAAGAAGATAAATCCCGAAGTAACTGGTTAAACAGAAAAAGGAATTAAAACCTGTATTACTTATTTTAAAAAATAAACCTAATACATTTTTATGTATATATAGGTATATATTCTGTATTCAATATAAGAAAAAATTCTCAAATTACATGTCTAAACACAAAGAATTTAAATTAGTTAGTATTTTACCAAATCTCAAATTAAAAAACCACCATATTTATCAAATTAGCAACCTCTTACGAGATCTTGCTATTCAATATTATTTTCATTTGTTCACTAAAGTGGAATCAAGAACAAACAGTGAAAATCTTTCATAAAGCCATGATTTCTAAGACAATATTATTCAGAAGCAGCTTACCAAACTCTCTAAAAAATTTTTTTTTCTTGTTTCATTCTACAGCAGATTAATATTTGATCTACTGCTTTACACTGCACATAACATAAAATAATGCAATTTATATTTCATGTCCTCATCAAGCCACAGTGCCAGTTTAAGAGAGAGCCCTGCAGCTCCTTTTGCTGGTGAAATAAACTGTGCTACACAACCTCCCCGGGCACTGGCATTTGGCCTGCATCAACAACATACATTAGAAAGGTCTTTGCCATGGTTTTGTCCCAGCTAATACTCTTCCACGGTACCATGTGGCTAGTTCGTGGGCTACAACATTTCAAGGCACACATGCAGGAGTCAGTGACCTCTGTTTGGCTTTGACTGGAGATGGATCACTCTGTGCTGCTCAGATGCAGGGCCAGACAGTGGGTCCCAGTCATTTCTGTAGCCCCATGGCCATGTATTTTTAGGAAGACAGCATAAACAGCAGTGAATATTCTTTCCCAGAATGTTTTCCTTGAAACATTAAAGCATCTCACAAGTATCTGACACCATTAACAGAAGTGCAATTTTGTGTAACCAGCAGCACAGCAACTGAGTTTAAAGCCAAGTGTAGGACAAGAAAAGTGAAAGGAATTTCCCCTGTGTTGCATATAACACATTTCCTCTGATATAAATATACCCAGCTTCACCTTCTCACTGTTTTGTTTAAAGTTCCTATCCAGAAGGTGGCTCCAGAACCCAAAGTCTTGGAAAAATCCTCTGACTCTGAACTGACTCATGAGTCATAATACCTCTCTGTTCTCATGCTAATGCTGGCCTTAAACAGACCTTTTATCTCCATGGTCTTTTATCAACCACATACTGACAGATATCAGCTACATTATCCTGTATCATCTGCATATCTAGTATCATCTCTCAAGGTGTAATGTGCAAGGCCAACTAGGATGTCCTCCTCTAGTTTTCTTATTGATTAGAGACTTCATTCTCTAATCTTATCATCAGCCTTTTTTTCCCATTATCCAGCTTCAACTAACCTTTCTTCAATACATTTCAAAGAAAATGTCCATATGGGTATTACAGGCAATGTTTTGTTATGTTGTGCACATTGCTACTTGTTTCTCTCTTCCTCCATGTCCTGGATAGAGGCATTCTAAAATTTTTCATGGTTTTTCATAGGAACACCAGGGTAAGGATGAAAATTACACACAAGCCCTTCTCCTCCACCATTTCCAACTGGGAATGTTCTAATAATAGTCAAGTTTTAGTCCCTAGCTGCATCAACTTTCATTCTGTGCTATTCATATGAGTTTATCATTCTACTTCTCACAGCTGCACATTCTTTTCATTGTAATAGTCTTCTTCTTTTATCAGGAAAGAAGCACTGTTTCCAGTCAGTATTATCTTAATATTTGTTCTGAAGTCAATAGTAAGATTACAAAGAGAGATCTTTTAGAAAATCAGTTCTTCAGAAATTCTTTTACAAAGCTCAGTCCAAGTACTTCTCTCATTAATACTACCTATTGACATATTCTATTAAGACATTGTATTCACTTTACAGTTCCCTCAATAGACTTCATACTCTGAAATTTAAATAAAAGTTTCTTATATAGACCAACCAATGTTTTACTGACATCCTGCTGACGCCATTGCCTTCATTTCCTGTCTAGAAAGTTAGTTCTCCTTCAAAAATAAAAGAGGACAAAGCAAAGCTTTTCAGGTCATTGGTATGATTCATCTTGGGTATATTTATACTGTTGTCTTCCCCTTTAGCTCAGATCAGATTTCCCAGCTTCTGTTTGCCCACCTCAGACATAAGCACTATTAACTCTCCTCCACCTGTGCTGCTTGTTTAGAACACCTGCTGCCAGAACCACCATTCTGGAAAGTGGAATGGAGATTATACAGCATCAAGTTCCTTAAATGAATTTTCCTTTAGTTGGAGTAAGTTCTGATTTTGCTAGTGTGCAATCATCTCAATTAGCAGCATTCTTAAAAAAAAAAAAAAAAAGGCAAAGCATTAATAGAGCCATAGTATTGTCTCCTTTGAAAACCTTAATTGGCATGAAAGTAGTTCAGCTGGAAAATCTGTTGCTGATTTATTGCCTAGAATATTAACTGATGAGGGGCAATTCTAGGAACTGCAGCTTTGTATATCTCCTGTCCACCTACAAGGCCTTGTTTGGAATAACTACTTCCAGACAAGTATTTTAGTGATATGTGGTCCAAGCAACCTCAGCCATTAACTAGACAAAGAAAATATATGTAAAAGTGTATATATATATATTTATTCTGGTAATATATTTCTTGACTAGTATTTAGAGGATTAAACAGGAAAGCACTAAGAAAGAAGAATCAGAAGAGCTCTGATATGCTACCAATGGTGTCTTTCAACTGATTTCACACGCTAAAAGAAAAGCCTAATACACAGATGCCCTGAGGAGATTCTGTGCTTCAAACACAGACTCTTTCTTACTCAATCAGCAAAACTTCTCAGTCTTTTCCAAAATACAGCAACTGAGCTGATGGCAAGAGGAGCTCACAGCTCTGCACACTCACAAGTTGACACCTCCTTTCCAATACTTGCACAGCTATTAGTTTTTCAAGAAACCACATCAGCAAAGATTCCTACAATAGTTAACATGATTTCTGAGCCTCTCCTATATGGCTGCACTTATCAATATGGTAATACTTTCTTTAGAAAACAGACATAACAATCACAAAACAAGGGCACGCTTGTAGAGAAATACAAATACAGGTATTTCTCATATCAGTTTGTATAATTCGCTACCAGATAATGGTATTATGTCAAAGAATTCTTAAAGAACACTTCAGTTTTGATTCATGCTACTACAGAACATGCAAATTCCTAAATAGGATTAAAGTATATGAAGTCGATCTATCATGTTTCACGATAAAGACCAGCAATGTGTTTAGGAAGAAATTTTTGCACTGAAATTAGCATGTGGACTGGCAATTGTATTTGTTGAACCTCAAAGTGCTCCCATTTTATTCTAGCAGGAAGAGAATTGTTAAAGATAAAAGAATACATCCATTTTTTGCTGGCTTGCAAGTTCAAAGATAACAAACAAATAAAGAAAAAATCCTGCAGTTTGTTAAAAGTCTGAGATATAGAATATTTCCTTTCTACTTCAGTGTAATAGCATTTTTATTACTAGACTTAAGCTGGAAGTCTAACTAAAACAGAAAAAAAAAGAAAAACACAACTGACAAAAATAAATGACACAAAAAAAGCTCTCACTCTCTTCAGTGTTCAGAAAAGTGAATTAACATATTTATTGAATTACATTGGCAATGAAGACAGCAATATATTGAAATTCATTGATTTTTTTTTTTCTTGACTTAAAAGCAACACAGATGCTTATTACAGAACAGCGGTTCCTCTTCTCATTTTTATCAACCCTTTTTTAACAGCCACTGACATTGACAGTTTCAAGCTTAATTGTACATTCAGCATGTACTGTTAATGACATTAGATAAATGGATCACATCAGAATGCAGTATCGTCAAAAGAGACCACGTGCCAATCTTACAAATTTAAAATCAAACAAGCTACTCTGTAGACCCTGACTCTTCAAGTTGTTTATCAACTGAGTACTAGAGAATATTTTGAATGTCATTATACATCAAAAGATGAAAGATGTGCCTACCACAGCCCATGTTCCATTTATACAATGAAATTTAATTACATGTTACAACTATGCTGCCTTAGAACTATGGTAATTAAAGGGGTACAGTACATTGGTGTTTTATTCATTGTAAGCCCTTATTTTCAGAGGGCTTAACTCAGCCATGCAAATTTACTCCCTTATCAAAGGGAGGAGTCTGTCACAAACACAGCAATGCTTGCTGCAGCTATGCTAAAGCAGAATTGAAACTTATTCGCAGCATCATTCAGGATGTTGTGAGAGTGAGCCTTAAAAATCTTTTCCATTGCAATCTATAAGGCCTCAGAATAATACCTGTTTAAAATACAGGTTTGTGTTGAGATGGAAGTTTTGTTTGTAGACATGTCTAATCAAATCTCTGACCAAAATATTCTCAGCCTTATGCAAAATCTTTCTGCAAGCCCATTATAAGCACAAGCAGCAAGCTTCCCAACCACTCCGGATGCAAGAAATCTATGTCCTTAAGCAGCAGGATGTTTGGATAAAATTTTCACCTGTATAGGCAGTTGCAAATTACAATCCTCTGCATCCACATGGGCATCCGAGCAAGACGGGGTGGCAGAGTGGAGGCAGCTTAATTGGCTGGCCGTGCTCCACAGGAGCAGTGAGACTGCCTTGGAGAGGTGCCGAATTAACACATCTCACAGATTTCCCAGTCCTCATTCACTGCTGTATAAAACCAGCCCTGCCACCACAAGTCTTCCAGACACCCCAGATTATGCTGGCTGCCTTCATGTATGTGCAGTAGCATGGAATATCCGGATCTATCTTCCATGGTGTGTGCAGATACACCATGAAATAAGCACTGTGCTTCCTTCCCAAACTCCCTGTTTGTGGTCTCATTTCTTGGATTTCCAGTCAAAATGAAATAAATTCGTAATATCAGTTCCCCGTAAACTATTCAAGACTCATCTTACCTTAATTAGCCAAATCTGATATTTCACCTATTCCTAATGCAAGGATACGTGAAACGTGTAGGTGAGAAGTTTTCAGGGAGTCTAATCTCACTAGGTTTACTGCTTCCACTCAAGTTACGTAGTGTAAGGTGTGTGGCATTTCTTTGTGTATATTGGGCAAATGCTTCTTTCTCCAAACATACATACAAAATATAGAAGCACAAAGCATCAATAAAAATCCCTTTATCCTCAATCCACTGAAGGAGGCATATGATTTCCAATAAGCAGTCATCCAGTGTAGCAAAATCCTGTGACAACCAACAAAAGGGGCAATTTAAGGATGGAGCATTGCCTTGCCTCTGCAGATCTAAGACTTATTTTAAGCTTTTTTTGTGTGTGCGATCAAATCAGCATCAACCCAATTATGCCTAAGGTCTATCTTCTTGTTAGATGGCAGGGTCAGTCACAAATGAGAAGCCTCTTGCAATTTTCCATCAAATCAGCTCTGTAATTTGAGAGCTAATGCAGACATCTCATGAAAACAAATCATCAGAGAGTGTCGGTTCTCCCCCTCCTTCCCAAAATGAAGCGTTCAGAGGGATTTGGGTTTCTCTTTAAAAGCCAGTTCTCATCTCTGTGAAAGCCAATGCAATCCATAGTAAACAAAAGTCAGTAGTCATTTTTAGACTTCCATGAATATTTCAAACCTTTGTGCACCTCTTCTCCAAAAGCTTTCTCACTTTGTTCAGTAAAAGACAGATTATCAACTTTAAGTAAAAAGTACACCCTGGAAGCAAAGGTGTTTTGCAAAAAATAAGACATTTGCATGAAACTGCAAAATGCAAATCTGTTGTCATAAACTTATTTGCTGAGAGCTCAGCACCATTTAAATAAAAACAGGAAAAAAAACCTGTTTATATTAAGTGCCCTCATAATTCATAAATACCAAAAATCTACAGAAAACCCTGGTTATTTCTACTGAGGGGAGGAAAAAAGCTGTGCATAATGAACTACAGACAAACCCAAACTTGAGCTGTTCCAGTCATCCAACCTCTGACTTCTTTCTGACAAACTAAGCCACTGACTCTGTACATCTAAACTGCCAGGGTAAACAGTAGGATGATAAGGAAGATCCCTAAATTATTCAAAGTGGTTTCTGGGCTTCAAAAGACTCCTTCACTTTGTTCCTTTATATATCTACAGCTATTTAAGTTTGCCTCCGGCTCTGACACAGACAGCATTGTGCCTGTGATGCTGAAAGAGAGGAGCGATTCTGTAAGTTTGGGCAGACACTTCTCTGCTGGAGCGCAGGAAGAACAAGACGGCCACTTCGGTGGGCGTTGGGACACAAGGACTGTGACTCTAAAGTCATTCCCTTCTGTCTGCTTTTTTATTTCCAGTTCCTCACACACTGCAGCACTTCTA
The DNA here is from genome assembly GCA_013399875.1 of Gymnorhina tibicen. NCBI lineage: Eukaryota > Metazoa > Chordata > Aves > Passeriformes > Artamidae > Gymnorhina > Gymnorhina tibicen. The sequence continues at coordinate 410,739 of VXAZ01004644.1, forward strand.
TGTATGCCAGACAGCTCTTGCTAATACCTAAGAATCAAAAAGTAAGGTAGAATCATAGAATTACTTAGGTTGGAAAAGACCTCTAAGATCATTGAGCCCATCCAATAACCCAGCACTGCCAAGACCAAGGCATGGACTCACCAGTGCCGAGAGGGGGACAATCTCTGCCCTGGTCCTGCTGGCCACACCATTTCTGATACAGGCCAGGATGTCATTGGCCTTCTTTGTCACCTGGGCACACCCTGGCTCGTGTTCAGCTGCTGTTGACCAGCCCCCTCAGGTTCTTTTCTGCTGGGCTGCTTTCCAGCCACTCTGTCCCCAGCCTGTAGCACTGCCTGGGGTTGTTGTGATACAAGTGCAGGACCCGGCACTTCAGTTTGTTGAACTTCATACAGTTGTCCTCAGTCCATCAGTCCAGCCTGTCCAGATCCCTCTGCAGAACCTTCCTGCCCTCCAGAAGATAACACATCTACTCAACAGGGTATCATTTGCAAACTGACTGAGGGTGTACTCAATCCTCTCATCCAGATTATTGATACCGACAGTAAACAGTACTGACCCTGGGAAGACACTTGGGACTGGCCACCAGCTGGATGTAACTCCATTCCCCACCACCCTCTGGGCCTGGTCATCCAGCCAGTGTTTTACCCAGCAAAAAGTACACGCCATACAGAGCAGCCAGTTTCTGCAGGAGAATGATGTGGGAAACTGTCAAAGGCTTTACTAAAGTCTGGGTAGACAAATCCACAGCCTTTCCCTCATCCACCAGATGGGTCACACTGTCGCAGAAGATCAGGTTGGTCAAGCAGGACCTGCCTTTCACAAACTCATGTGAGCTGCTTGCCCCTTCTCCCAAAGGTCATAAACTCTCCTTTTTTTTTTTTCCTGAGTTCCAGTAAAAACTCTCTGTTCAGCCAGTCTGGTCTTCCTTACCAGCAGATCATCTTACGGCACACTGGGATGGCCTGCTCCTGCAACTTTAGGATTTCCTTCCTGGACCCCTTCACACGCAGGACAGTCTTCCAAGGGACACTGTCAGCTCCTCTCACAAACAGGATAAAGTCAGCTCTCTGGAAGCCCAAAAGGCAGCCATTCTGCTGACCCCCTCCTTACTTTTCTGAGAATCAAAAAACTAATCAATGCTATTAACATGTGCTTTGACTGCTTAATAGCATATAGACAGCACTTCCAAAGGGGGCCTGAGGCTTCTAAGGAGGAAAAAAAAAAAAATATCAGAGTCAACATCCTGCCCTAATTCACAGGTCTACTGCTGGTAGAGCCCACAAGTGTTATGCTGCTTTTTTGTGCTTCTCTAATGTCAGCAGCCCCATTCTTAACAGCAGAACAATAGCCTGACACTGAGCTTAGGCAGGTTTCTAGCATGTTGCCTTTTGGATAAAGATATCCTTTTATTCTCATATCTGCAGAAAAGGAAATATCCTTCTAAGTCCTGCCAGCTGCTGGCAAAAGGCCCCAGAGCACACAGCCTTTCATACAGACTCCCACTGAAGTCAATGGGATCACTCACATGAATGCAAAGTTGCTAAACCAGGCACTCCAGAGGAATTGAAAAGCCATCTGCTAATTAACTTAAAAATCTATTTTCATGAGATATGTGAATATACTTTATGTGCTTCTCTGCATGCTCCTCAGATTTAGATCCCAAAATGCAGAAAAGTACCAGGACCTGAAAACTGACAGTCAGGGTGAGGACTGGGACCTCATACCAAGAAAGAAAAATGTTAATGAAGAAGCTCATAAAAACTTTATTCGCCAGCTAACCACTCACAATGCAATGCCACCAGTGTAGTCTAGTTTAATAAGAGGTATCCAATTTGACCCTAAATTCATTATGTGCACAGTATTGCTGACACAGGGATAGCAAAAGTGGAACGGCAGCACAGTGGAGAATCTTGACGCCATTGCCCTTGGAAATATCTTGGAAAATCAGTCATGACTCAAGGTCAAATCACAAGTACAGTCAAGCAAAGGATATGGTGCCTTACACAGCAACACACACACTCCCCTCAATTACCATCTATTCCCAACTTCCGTATCTACAAAAAAAAAAGGCAAGAGGCAACAAGAAAAAAACCTCCCTCAGCCCTCTGGAGGATAAGCATTTTATTTTCTTCCAGTTAGAGCCCTTTAAGTCTGTTTTTCAACAGTGGTCCAACTCTGTTTCTGCTTCCACTAGCAGTAACATCAGTGAGCTAAGACTTATAAGAAGTGAAGGTTGCTTTCTCAGATAAAAGGGATTTTCTAATGCCTGGTCTTCTGGATGTTTCTTGTGTAGTTGTTTGGCATTCAGAAATACTGCCTGGTTATTTCTATTCCAGAAATCTTTTATACTTTAGCAAAGATACTGTCATGCTCCACACATTTACTGGATCCCTGTATGCTCTCCCAATAACACTGTGATATATTCAGAATAAAATTATTTCTCTGCAAGCCTTATAAGCAGGCTTAACCTTTCCAACACATCTGCCACAGTAAAGTTCACATGCAATACCTTATGTACGTATTAATGTGATATGATATTGTCTATACAAATATACATTATGTATTGCATAATAGCATAGCTAGAAATACTATGTACCTTTACCATAATGCAGGCTAACACTCAAATGACAGCAGTTTTGGAAATACCAGTTCAGCATCAGCAACTACTGGCTGTATGTAAAAATCAAAAGCTTTTAAAAATCAGGTTTTTGGTGGGTCTGCTAAGCTGGACACTGCAGATATCCACCATCCACAGGAGATTTTGACATACACAGATGACAGACGTCAAACCTTCATGTTATTTATTTTTAAACATAGATTTGAGGTGCTTTTGAAGTTTTTAAAGATTCTGAGACTGTGACTATAAAAAGTTTAACTAAATATTTATCATTAATTTCTAATAACTTTAAGGCCCACAATGATAGTGAATTCTTTAGTAACATTTTACAACAAACATTTTACAGAGTTTGTGGTGTTACACATAAGTTAGCAACATCCATTTGTGATGAACTTTCTGTCTGCATCCCAGAATTACTCAGTAGCAGCCGAAAGAAGACAAATCACCCAAGTGAAGATGTAGCTATGGTGCAATTTCCATCATGACTTTATTCATGGGAAAGAGGGGCAGGAGGAGAAAAAAAGCAGCAGGAGTTGATATAGCATTTACGGCCAGGGCTGTGCCTGTGCCTGCATTAAAAGTCATGTCTCTATTTCTAGTGCCCTGGATTAAAGCAGATACTGTCTGACTTGCCATTTATTTATTCTTACTGGGTTTCCATCTACAAAATGCAGCAGGAACACAGTACTGGAAAGGTATTTAATGTGGGAGCTGACAAGGCTTCCAGAGGGGGAAAAAAAAGGTTTCCTATTCAGTAACTAAACCAGTAAGAAGTGTGCTTAAAATTACCCCAAACACACTTCCTTCTCTTGGGTATTTCCTCTCCACGACTTTTCTTCTTACACCCTAAATCTTCGAATCAGATTGTGCTGATAAACTCCTGCACTTCTGCAAAGTGGAATTTTGCAGAATTTTAAAGGCCCTTTAAAACCAACAAAGCATCACAGAGATCCCCACTTGCAAGGGCTGAATCAAGGCCCTGACTAATTCCAAATTGGCGAGCAGCAAACCGTAACTAAGGGCTGACAATGAGGAATATTGCTACGTGGGGCACGAAATGCCAAGGTCCTGCCACAAAATCCATTTATTGTACACCTCTCGCAGCAAGAGCTGCACCTCAGGAAAACACAGACTTTGACTGCATACCACAAACCACCAAGTAATTACCATCAAAACAACCTGTGCATTTCATTACATAAATGTATGAGTTCTCAGCACACAAAGATTTAGAATGAGAAATTATTTGTATTGTCCAAATGACAAAGGTGCAGGACTGAGGCCTTTTGATATTATGTTTGAAATGGAGAGAAATAGTCTCATGAAAATTCAAAGTTCTCACCTAATGAAATGCAGAGTAAATTATTCTTCTCTTGCCTGTTCTTTTTCTATCTTCTAGGAAGATGATGAGAACAAATCTCTAAATATAATAGTCATATATGGGATCTAGAATATACTCAAGTTATAGGGTAAGGAAATCCAAAATAACAGCAATTGCATGCACTACAGAAATATATTTTCAGTTGCTCTGAGAGCACCTTATGGAAAATTTGAGAAGATATGCACTTTATAGCCTATAATGACAACTGAAAGAAAAATAACATTAATCAAGGAAAAAAACCCAACCCTGCCTTTGTCAGAGCCACAATACAACTGTAATTCCAGCAGGTTAGGATGAAGATATAATACAAAGCAAAGCACTAATATTATTTGCTTTTTCTCAGATCCTTTTTTCTTCTCCGTAGCCACTACAGTTGCAATATCAGTTATTTTCCAATCTTCTGCAAATGGAGAAGGGGGAAGGGGAAATAAAACATCTCTTATGCGCTCATGTTTGGATTTTCAATACTTTTTTCCCTTGATAGCTTCTCCTTTGAGCAGTAGCAGTGTCAATTCCCCAAGGGCAGAATTCAGGTCTCAGAAATATGTACACAGCATACAAATCTTCCATAATGCTCTTTCTAATAGTTTGTTAAACTCTGAGAAATGCTACCTATGGAAATACATATATGCATTTCATAAGCCCAAAGCCAGGTACTGATGCCATCTGCGTTGAGCTATAACAACCATTTATTCACTTTATAGAAAATGCTCATAGTTTATACAAATAACTAAGTTTGAATGGCTCCTGCCAAGATGAATACAACATCTGTCAACACACAGACTTCTCTGTGCAGTCCCCAGAAACTGCCTTCCAAGTCCACATGGAAGTGTGCACAGTCTGCTACACTGTGAAATGTTTCAGGAATTACCGGGCAGGCCTGACTTCAAACTTCCAGCTTTCTACCGAGCTGAAGAAAGCCCTTTTTGTATGGCTATCCATCAGCCTGCCTCGAGCCTGAGTCTATTCCTGGTGTCACTGAAGGGCAGTTCTGCTTCCTTAAACTGTGAAGCTCTGAATCATTTTGCCAATTAGGATAAAAGGTTGTGCTGAACTTGTGGTGTGGGGTATGAGAAAAGAGTAGTCACCACAGTGGTCACGAAACACCCAAAACCAGACAGAACTTCGAAATGATCTCCTGACTGCAGATGAATCTGCTGATGCACAAGCAATAGATTACTGAGGTCATGAAATTTAACACAGCAGACTTTTACTTAGTTACAATGTTACACTGTCCGGAGTGAAGATGATTTACTGAGCAGATGGCTATTAAATCAAGTCTGAAGGTTTGCTGTAACAAAAGCACCCTGCTGACAAGGATTTCACCTGCATGTATTGTTCTCAATTTTCAAAATCACCCACAGATAGCTACCATGAGCTAAAATGCAAACATTAAACAAAATGACAGCATCTACATTGGTACAATTCCAGCTTACCTCTGAGTAATATTTCAACTCTAAATGTTTTGTTCTATAAAACTGTCTCAACAACCATCCCAAGGCCTGAATACCTTTTTTTTTTTCCTCCCCATATACTTCTAACAAGCGTTAAACTATGCTATCTCTTCTAAATCTTGCCCCTCTAGTTTATTAGTTTAGTTTGAAGCCACAGCCTGCAGATGAGCAACATGAGTCTTTTATCAACCAAATACTATTCTGGTATTTTCTGAGAGAGGTTTTACAAAGTTGAAACACTTTATTGAAATTATTTAATGGGTATCATTTATCACTAGCAATGAATTTAGAATTTCCATATTCTCATCCTTTACAAGTCATTAGCTAGAGACAGAAACACACACGTGTCAATGCCTTTAGCTTTGCTCACCTGCAGGAACAGTCCTTATGAACTACATCTCTAAAAGCATTTTCTTACTGTAGAGTGGAATTCATTTTCAAGGCACTCATTTAGAGCCAGAACTGACAAATTTAATGAAGCAGTTCTCTATGCAATGCTGTCTCAGAGGGATCTCTGAATACCACCTCACCGCAGAAACAAAGTTCACAGCATGAATTAGTGTTACGTAGCTGAAACACAAAGCACAATGCCACTAACAGCAGTAAAAGTTCAAAATAGCCATTAATTCTGTAATTGTAAGCCTGGGTATCTGAAAATAGCATATATACTCAGAGAGTGAATGCTTTTTGAATGCCTTCCTCATTCTCTGGCCTTTATATATAACATTGACTGACAAAACACTTCTTAATTTTATTAACATATGATATGCAAACTACATACAGAGATAGATACCATGGGTGTGGAGCACAATAATTCATCTGATGAAAGTGCAAAGTCTATCACCAGTTACTATAAATGCCTATAGGATCATTGTATTTTTTTTAATTGGCCACTTTCAGACAAAGCATAGACAGTGATTGCCAGAGCTATGGCTTAGACTGACGTGGCAGAAAGTGATTATGGCTACAAGCACGGAGTGAGCAGAATAGCATGTTCCCAGATGTGCTTTCCAATTCAGTGAGGCACTTGAAGTTTTCATGGAAATTTGTTTGAAGCCTGAGAGAACAAATGCTAAAATACTATAAAAGATTATACTGTTGATTAAAGATCAAAATTTATAAACAAAGAGAAAGACTACAGTTATTTTATATTGGGTTTATGAAAATAGCCACACTGAAGGAGTTACTGGAGCCAGCCACACATACCATAACAACAGGATCAGCTGAGGAACAAAGCCTGTGTTGCTGTCAGAACATGCTAGCCTGAGCCATCATGCTAAAAAACACATGATCTAAACTGATGTGCTAAATAAAGAAGGTATTCATTATATACTTTCTAGATACATTATCTTCCTTTACCTCAATTTTACACACAGTGTTGTCATAAGAAAAAATTGGCCAATTCACATGGTTTAAATGAAATCAGAGCTGAAGCAGTTTATTGATTTATTAATGGGACGTAATTAACTGGCAATCAGCAAGCCATACATTCGGGATAGATATCAACAAAAGAACAGATAAACCACAGCACCAGGCACTTACCAAATGATAGGAAGTGCTCACAATTTTCTAAATAGTCTTCTACTGCTAGCCCCCCAAAATTTCTAATGCCCGCATTCACACAGTTCCCTGCACACACACAACCTACTCACAGGCAGTGTACAAAGATCTCAAATGGGTACAGATTCCCATTTACAAGCACCTCCTTCAGGAGATGTGGGGGCTCCAGCTGGGCACAAATCTGTGCTGCTTTCTTCAGCTACATAATTTGCAGGCAGTGAACAGAACCTCCCAGAGTCAGGTGGGAATGCCCAAGGTATGTCCCAGCAGTGCCGGATACCCACAGCCTCCAGCAGGGAGAAAGCACCATCCAGGACATCACAGGCTTGTGCCCCATTACATGGTTGTGGGGCAGCCTCCAGCACTGGCAAACACCATTTTGATGCTGCTCTTCCCACTTCTGTCTCCCTGCTGTAGCAGGTTTTCATGCTTCTTTTACACTTCTTTTCAAGCTACCCCTCTTTTTTGTTTGTTTGTTTTGAAGCTCCCAAAAGTCTCTAGGTAACTCCCTAGTTACCATTTAAACCAGCTAATATTCCTGTTAAGCAAACTTTGTTCTTTTTAATTCCTGCTTTGACACTACCAGGTTTTGGGCAAACATCCTCTGAAGCAGTTTTGGGTGTTCCATTCACACACACAGTTTACTCTTGCATTCCTCTTTGCAGTTATGTAGGCCCTGTAACTAAGAGAAGTAACCACGCTGACTGATTCAGTGTTACCAATAGGTGATTATACTTAACAAAACTATTTCTGCTGGGCATAAGACAAGATATGTGATAAATGAGACAGAGTTTAATGGTTGAGCTCAGCCAGACTGCAGCAATGTTTATGGCTAGAGCTGTTAGCCCTCAAAAACAAATAAGTAAGAATTAATATGAGAGCAACCCTGAGGAGAAGGATGTGGGTGGATGAGAAGCTCAAAGTGATCTGGCAAAGTGCACTCACAGCCCAGAAAGCCAAATGTGTGTTGGGCTTCATCAACAGCAGCATGGGTAGCAGGGGAGGAAAGAGATTCTGCCCCTCTGCTCTGGTTTCATGAGACCCCACCTCGAGTGCTGGGTCCAGCTCTGGGGCCTCCAACATAAGAAAACCATGGAACTGTTGGAGCGAGCCCAGAGGCCACAAAGATGATCAGAGGGCTGGAGCACCTCTCCTGTGGAGACAGGTTAAGGGGCCTGGGGTTGTTATGTCTGGAGAAAAGAAGGCTCTGCAGAGACCTTGTAACACTTTTCTAGTATGTAAAAGAGGGTTAAAGGAAAGCTGGAGAGGGACATTTTGCAAGGGCGTGTAGTGAAAGAACAAGGGGGAATGGCTTCAAACTGACAGAGGGCAAGATTAGATTAGATATTAGGAAGAAATTCTTTACTGTGAGAGTGATGAGGCTCTGGAACAGCTACCCAGAGAAGCTGTGGTTGCCCCATCCCTGGCAGTGTTCAAGGCCAGGTTGGATGGGGCTTGGAAGACAATCTTTAAGGTCTCTTCCATCCTATTACATAATTCTATTAATTCTCAATTCCAAGACATCTTTTTGTGGAAACCCACTCTCATGTAACGTACCCATAACCCTCAGGGATCAAAAAAAAAATTGTTTGTACATGCTCAGTATTGACAGTTTCAGCCTTGTTTTCCCCAGTCCCCATTTCCCAATTGGTTGATGAAATATCACTTTTCCCCACTGAGCAAACGAATTAATCATGTTGAAAAACGTAAGTAGTACTGTGGTGATTGATACTGCAATATGTAACAGTAAAATAATAGTTCTGTACTTAGCACAGGGTTTGGATATGCTGTGCAGCATACACAAGCTGATGAAAATAAAAATAAATATAGCTATGAAATACAGAATAGGTACTATTTATTGAGCACAGAGAGGCGCCTCAGACGCTTACATTCAAATAGCTTGATGTGGACTTGAATAAGCACAGGTCTAGTACCATGAATGAGTGCTTTTGGGGACTTGGTCCACTGATTCTCAGCCTCTTCCGAGTATGAAGCCACAGGACAGAAAACTGCAATTCTCTTTCCCACTTATGCCCAAAATAAGTCAATTTAGAATGTTAGATAATAAATATCACTTGTGACATCATCCTAAAGGGTAAGAAGCGATTTATATTTATACGAATAGACATGGAGGACAAATATGACCTATGGGAATATGTTAAATGTCTTCATGTGAAAACCAGAACTCTAATATTAACAGAAAAATTGTCTCTCTGAAAGATATCTTCTTGCATCCCAACCAATATCAACATACGCATCTGCTAACATTTGTGTTGAGTAACTAGAGTCACACACCTGATCATCTTTCAAAAGGGCAAATGGTTTCATCAACAATATACAAATACTTGAAAGAAAAAATAATTACATTTAAGATTATAGATCTGCTAAACTTGTTTGGAAGCCAGCAATATAAAAATTCAATTTCTAAAATTCTCTGTGGTTTTGAAACAAAGAAATATCATTGTTGTTACCTATTTAATTTAAATAGACTTTGCAGCTTTATTCATGTTGGCAGGGAAATGGATTCGGACCCTGGCGTATGCCTGGTAAGTAAACATCTCCGAGGAAAAAAGCAGGTCACCAGTGCATAAAGTAGATTTGGGAACTGTCTAACTACGTTTCTTCTCGATATTCATTACAGCAAAGCACCCAGGGCATCTATTTGACTTTACATTGCTTATTGCAATTTCCTCTCCTGAGAGCTTTAGACCTTGACAACTGAAGTCACAGCACCAGCCCTCAAACCAAAGTCCCTGACAAAAGAGCAGTGTCCACATTCGATGTGACTGTGGGATCCCAGTGAGTCTCACAATACTCAGTCCTGAAATGCTTCTGGGTTTTGGTCTCGACACCCAGCAGTCACAGTACCACAGCATACAGAAATCCCTTTGATAGAGACTGACTTTTTCAGTGAGTTTAATAAAGAAATAGTTCTGCTCATCCCAAACTATATCATGTGATGTGATTGACTTTCATGACATTGTTCATGGGTTTGACATAGAATAATTTCGGTAATTCTAAATTTTGTACATTCATCAATAGAGTATTCAGTTGCAATTTTTTAATTTTTTCTATTTTGTTTTGTTAATGAGTTTGACCTTAATTATCAGAATAAAGCTCTGGTAACTGGGAGACCTCTCTGATGAATAATAATTCTCCTAAATTTAAACCCCTCTTAAGGAAAGGCATGGTAGCTAGGGAAAAAGTGTCAGTGTTGTATCTCAACCGAAACCAATCAAAAACACTACTGCTTTCCTGTATATTCTTCATCACACTCAGGATGGATTTACTACACTGTCAGTGAATGAACTGCTTTGCTTTCCATCAGGCAATGCTGGGCAACTGCTCATTTCCAATAATTAAATAATTTCATAACTAGAAAATACAAACGTGCACAGGGCTTTGTAATTGCTCTTTTTCCCCAATGACCAGAGAGGGCAAGAAAAAGGAATAGGAAGACTTACAGAACAAAAAATTAAAGAGTAAGAAATGGTATACACAGATACTTAAGATTAATATGCACAAAAGAAATTAAATATTTCCAACAGGAAGCAGCACTTCTCATCACACCAGCATAACTAGCTGGAAAGAGGCCAACTCAGGAATCACAAAAAGGGTGGAAAAGATAGGTTTTAGTGATCTAAAAATTTTTCTAAGGTAGAAAAGAAAATTAAAGTGGTAAGAGAAAAGCTCTGAGAATGAGTTTTATATTTTGACCTTGGATTTTCTTGCCCATGAAGTTACATGCTTTTGACTTTACTGATAGTAAACTGGTGTCATACTACTGAGATTTTATTCCCCCACACATACTTGAAAATAACCCTGTATTTTCTGCCGTCATAGATATAAATGGTCACCTGATTTAATCATCCTGATGCCCTCTGACTATTCTTTAAATTGCTTTTTGGAGAGTGTGTTCAGATTGGGGGCTTCTAAACTATTAACGGTTTCATGGAGTAGCTGGGATAAACTCATCTTGTGTTTCTTCAGCCACTCGGGGCAGACAAAATGGGGAAAGCAACCCCATTCAGTCTTTTGCTTGCAGAGCATTTCCACAGAGGGAAGACAGAGGAAATGTGAGCAGAACTGAGCAGGATATGCTCCTAAAACTCTAAATTTGTATTAAGAATCAGGATGGAAATGAGGATGCTGTAACTCATTCCTCTATAGACACAACAAAATATTTAGGACAAATCCTAGTGCTTTGAAAAAAAATACAGCTTTACAGCCATGAAATTCCACCATTAAGTATTCAACAAGAATTTAGCATACACCTAAATACTGTTGCTGAATATTTAATAGATTTCCATTATTTTCCTTCCATTCTCCTCTATCCCAAATAAAATACTACACTCAGCGTAATTTTCTTTATTTCGCATGTTATAAAAACACTCTAGTTTAAGGATACAAGCACAAAATCTACTTTCTTTCTTGCAGAATTTAAATTTGCCATTCCACAACTTAAATTCAAGCAGGGACGTATCTTTGGGCAGATATGAAGGCACCAGCAGTGGAACAACATAGTTTTTAAATCATAAATGGAATTTTTTGACTGCTGGCATTAGAAGGACTTTGGCACAAAAGTACCATCTTTTATATTCAAAAAGCAGTAATTAATTCCACACAAAGCCAACAGCTCACTAGTGATACAGTTCTCTTTCTCAATTTTCTTCACAATCTTCATGGTAAGAAAATAAGCTGGTTTCATTCAGTAGCTGCAAACATTTTTACACAACTACATAGCGTTAGTCAAACTGACAACAACTGACTCAAGTATGGCCAGCAATTTGTGACACCTGCTATTCACAGAAGAGAAAAAAACCCAAACCAACAAACCACTGATCGTGTTTGCCTGGGATGCTTTATTTCCAAACATGTTTAAGCTTTACAGGTAAAAGAATCTTCTGAGAGAGAGACAAAAAAGAATGAAAAAAAACCCCCAAGTTTGCATAGCTGTTGTGAATATATATTAAATACCTTTAGCAGAAAGAAGGAAATTTATTCTTGTTGAAATTTCCCCAGCCAACCATTCTGTTAAAGATTTTCTCTCCCGCCTTGCATTTTTTATGTGCTGTACAAGGAGCAAAGTTTGGCATGGCAAAGGCACCCTTGTGATCTACACATATAGAAGGAGCTATAGGGAAAATATTAACTTCAAAAGAACTGGCTGCAGCAGAATACTAGTGAATTCACTGCCAAGATAAAGTTAAACCTAACTTGTATTAAAAGTGCCTATAGCTTTTGGTCTAAGTTTCAGACATGTAAGTTCATTAGAAAATGATTTATAATGCTTTCCTCATACCTTGTCAGTTCAATTAATTCCTTGGCTGAAAAATGGAGAACACCAGCCTGTGGAACTTTTTAAATTTTTTAAGACATTAAGTAATATGACAGGTCACAAACTTCAGTTGACTTATGAGACATTCCTTCAACCCACCATTAGACCACCCTTCTGGCTATATATTTTATTAAATTATCTATTTTTATATCTATTTAATATATATATTATTTATTAAATTATTCCTGTAGATCAAATCAATATACAACACTGAAGTGTTCCTGCAGGAATCTGTGCTAGTTTTCTTCCATTTCTTTAGCTGAGGCTTAAGATTAAATATCCAAACTACTGAAGATCTGAAAGACTGACTTGGATTATCATTTGGAATTTCATTACTAAAAATATTGCAACTTGCACTGACTGACATGAAGAATGGGCTTTCTCCATATGATTACTCTTTCATGTTTACTACTTATTTACAAATATTTCCTGTGTAAAAAGATTAATCATTAACTCAGTTCAGACATCCAAGGGTAAGAGTCAAAAGATGTGGCTGGTAGGTTTTTTTCTAGCTTTCTGAAGTTTTGTTACTATGTCCAGACCAGAAGATACTGACAATATTTAGCAAGATGCAAGTTCTGGTAAACTGCTTCCCTTCAGTTGGCTGGGATACCAACATTCCATGAATTTGACACATTTCCTTTGAGTTTGGTCTGAAAGCAAAAAGCATATACGAAACAGGGAAAGACAAAGGCTACAGAAGGGGAGATCAAATTATAATGATTAATTCCATCTACCAGATTTGTATGTGATCTTTTAAGTAGAGCTTTCATTCTAGGGCTAACCTCAGAGCTACATCGAATTTAGTCCTAGTTTGATCCAAGTATCCACAACACACATCTACACTCAGCTTGTATCCACTGCAGTTCTGTCCCAGCTGGACTCTATGCAAAGGATTCCATGTATAATCCCGAGACTACTGGCACCACCTACGTAAGTCAGGCAGCCTCTGGAAATCTTGTTTCATCTTCTTCACTACAATTCCAATTTTCCCCATCAATTCAGTGTACTACTTCCACCTTAAAATGGTCTAGAAACTGTTTCTCTGGGCTGAATTTTAGCTTTTCACTGAGAATCATGATCTTCTGCAGACCTGGATATTAGCACAAGCATCCCTTTGGGAAGAGGCTGCTCTAGGGCTGGACACAAGGAGCACATGGCAGTTAACACACCTTCATTGCCTCTTTGGGTATGGAATAGTGTGTCTTGCTAAGGATAACCCATGGTGCTTTGATGGAGTGGACCTGTAGAAGAATAGCCTGGAAGTTTTGGAGAATGACCACAAATGCCCTGTGTCTGCAGTGGACTGAGAACTTCTGTGCAATCAAAGTGACCTATGGGTATTTGTATGAGGAGCCTGCCCCTGCTTCTTGGTGACAGAATTACAGATAAGCACAATCATGCAATCCATCCTCATTTACAACAATTTCTTTTTATACTTTTATCTGTATCTTGCTTACCTCAGATTTCTACAGCTCAGTAGATCCTTGTTTTAGTAAAGACAGTTCTTTGCATGGCTCTCTGCCAGATAAATTTCTTCTCCCAATTCAGTGATGCACACCCACAGCATTCCCAGTTACTGTCCTCGCTGAGTTCTCAAGGAAACCCAGCACCAAGCCTTTCATCATTTGTAGGTTACCACAACTATTTGCAACATAACATTTCTGACGAGGTGCTGGAAGATACAGTGGGGACACAGTTACGTGCAGACCCACTGCATGCTGTGTGCTGCACTCTAATCCATTTACCAGCCCTGAGATCACTGACCTGCATCACCCCAACAACATTAAATGTTAAATTTTAAAAAGCCTTCGAACTCAATATAGAGGTTTTCAGACCTGGGCAATGAACATGTCGGGCACTCAGTGAATGCGGGTCCACATTAACCTTGCAATGCTGTTGCAGCGGTACCCTGGATCAATTAGGTTGCTCTTATTTAAAAAGTAAATGTGTTTGTTCCAGAGAAAAGGTGTCAGTAAAGCCATAGTCTGCATTCTGTATTCTGCTTAGAAACAGAAATATTTGCAGGGTTGTTTTCTTTCTGTTAAAAGTCAAGGCATCAACAACACTCGAAACAGCCAAAACGCTATGACAAAAATGTCTGAAGTCTTTGAAACAGATCAAAAGTACAGTGATTTGTTTGATCTAATTTGCTTTAAAAGTGAATATTGAAATATTTAACATGCTTAGCTCTCACATAAGAAAATTAATGTGCTATTTCACTCTTTCCTCTCTCTTTAGCTTTTTTTACTGTAAAAACAATACTTCAAATATGGTAATCAACACAAAGAAACAAAATTACAATTGTGCAGCTATATTCCATTCCACAGTAGCTGAATTCACTTAACCTCATGATCAAGATGTACAGTACATCTCACTATTTGCTCTCATGTTTGTAGGCAATTAATATTCTAGCTAGGTGCACTCAGCATGTGACTGAATTCACAAATTATATTATTGACAATAAAATAAATAAATCATGTTTCATACTAAGACACCATGGCTATTTTTTAGACGAAAATTATCCTTGAAAACAGACATAAAACATAATCAAATAGACCAAGAAAGGAATGAAAGAAAATCTCAGAAGGGTTTAAGTATTTGAGATAAAAGACATATAAAGCAACTTTGGATGTAGGGGAAAAAAAACCTACTTGAATAAGAATAGAGAGAAATATTGAACAGGAGCAATACTTTTGTGCTTCAGAGTCCATGTTTCTTCCTTTCAATGATCCCAGTGAAACCAGTAAGAATTTATAAAAATATGTACTGTAAGAACAACAACGAAATATGCAATAAATGTAATAGGAGAAACCCAAAGATTGCACGTATGCTCACTATGGGATAAGGTATTTCATTAAAGATTATAATATTTTATACTGGTATTTTATGAAATTCTAGCAACAGTAAAGCAATAATTACAGTGGAGAACATGGAGTCAATTTTTCTTACTAATAGTTTACCAATAGGTAAGCATTTTCATAAACCACCAAAGAAGTCCTACCATTCATTTTTCATACTCTATATTGGAGTACTACTATACTACTATATTCTTTAAAAAACTTTGTCACAGTGTAAGTCCCTTCAGTACTTGTATCTCAGCCATGGAATATGCAGTCATGGTGAGATTCCATTTCACTGCTTAAAAGTTGAGTTTATAGAATTCTTCTCAGTCACTAGTGGGGTTCTGCAAGGCTCCGTTTTAGGACCAGTGCTCTTCAACATCTTCATAAACAATTTGGATGCAGAACATGAAAGTATATATATGAAAAATTCAGCCCCACATCTCAGACACTGCCACACTAAGGCATTGTCACCATCTTTCCCTAGTGGCCCTAGCTGCCCTCCTTACATAATACCCAAGTTCAACCCAAAGACCAACTTCTGCAGGGATGCAAATGCTCAGTGCATGTGTGAAAGGAGATACTTTTTACAAGTGTCCCTCGATTCTCCTAGGGCTGGGATCAGTAGGAATGTCATTTCAGCACTGAGAAGAGGAAGACTGGACTGACCAGTGAAATCAACACTTCAGTGGAAATGACAAGTCATATGATATCGCCATGAATTGGATTCAGAGCCTGGCAAAGGCATGGAAAAGTATCACCTTCTTCCCTACCGTTCTGAAATAATTTTTCTGGCATTACTCTCGGAGTCAGTTATCCGAATGGGAATCACAGGACAGCTTACTGGGAAGCTGAGAACCCCCAGCCCGGACAATGCCCAGCACCTAAGCTGGTGCCCTGCCTCTGCTGTTCCCTGTTCAGGAAGAGTTTGGCCTTAGGGCAGACCAGCATTCCAACACCAAATGTTTCCCTTTGTCTGAATAAAGCTCTAGAAATTCACAAAGCAAATATCTGGGGATTACTTGGGTCATCCCATCTCTCCAGGCACTTCATTTTACATGTTTTGGGACTACTTTTAAATATTTTAGAAAAACATTCTAGCAACAGCGAGGAAAAAATACAAAATCCAAGTGGCAGCTAAATCACCCTTGACAATCAGCCTTTTGAAAAAGAAGCACAAATTAATCCAATAATCAATAGACACTGAAGCAGGTATTTTTCTACAAGTCTCTGCCAGAAAGTTATGGAGAACAGGAGGACTCTACAGGACTAAAAACTGCAAACAATTATGAAAGACAGGCTGCACTCAGACTAAGTCATCAGCAATACTTTTCAACTTGGCACAAGAAAAATTAGCGGAAGTTTCCTAATTGGCTAAACCACACCTGTCTAACATTTTGACAGAATTAAAAAGAAGCCTGTTGCTGCCACTGTGGCATGTTAATAGAGATCTGATAACCTGCATGATTATAAGTCAGTCATTTTTATATATGTTTCTATGAGAAGGAGCATTTTCATAAGTCTAAAACTCTAAGGTCCTGAATGACAGCTCTTTCCCGAGTGAATTATAAGCAATGGCTCCACTGATTTCGCCAGGATGCTCCTACTGAGCTGGGATGACAGAATAGTACTCCATAGATATAAATAAATATTCTTGCATATGATCAACAAACAAAGCAAAACCAAAACAAACAAACAAACAGACAAAACAAAATGAAACCCAAAAACCAAAAAGAACCAGAAAAACAAAACAACAATCAAAAAAACCCAAACCAAAACAAAACCAAAAAAAAAAGGGAAAAAGTTCTGTCTGGACCTTTATTTTCCCCTTCAAATGCATATTTACTCAGTGCAATGTAACATCATGTCAGAACCAAACTCAGCCAAACCAGTACATTTACACAGCACCATGCAGGGATATTAGCTGAGGTCTCAGAGAGAATATAACCTCGTTAGAGCAACATTGTGCATGGGCTAATTAGGCCTGCTTCTCAAGCAAGGCTAATTATTCCCAATACAGCACCATACTGATACCGCTCTGCTGCTTCTGAGTTCTGGAGCTCGATTATTCAGCAGTAGCTTAGGGATCTACACCCCACACTGTATTCAAAATTATAAACAAATCATGAGAAATGGATGTATCCTTCTGAGATAGCAGCATGATGCACTGCACTGTCTCAATTCATCTATCAAGGACATCAAAATGAAGGATTAACATGTTTGTGCACCAAGATCTTCACTTAAGTGGGAAATTCCTCCACTATACCAACAATTGTAGTATAGAGAAAAGTTGGGAACAAATATCTCAGGACTGGAGTCCAGAGTGGTTACAATCATCTCATTAGGCATGTGCCACACTCAGTAGGCCCTAAGAAACAAACAAAAATTGGTGAGCAAAGGCTAGAGAGAAGCTCCAAACTTCTGTTTTTCTTAGAAGACCAGCTTTGGGTAAAAGCTAGTGCAAAACAAAAGGTTTCTTATTCTGGTGGCACAGCGGGTCTCAAAACTGTAAGAGTACAAACAGCGCTCCCGTGCCGTGGTGGAGCCCTGAATACATTTAGCCTGAGGAACTTCAGGAGGTCACCACAAGTTTCAAGGCTTAGGAGAGTTTGCTTTTGCTGCTTCAGATGCTAAAGCTGAGAGCAAATCTACATAAGAAGAGACTTCACAGAGCCCAAACTAAAAACAAGAGAGCTGGGACCAGAGCCAGCTGCCCTGGAAACACGCCAGGTCCCAAGTCAGGGTGCAGATGCAGATGGGACTTTGTGCATCAGGTGGATTCAACAGACAGATCTGCACCAAATAGGAAGAAGGAACTATCAGACAGCACAAGAGGAAATTTTAGGCTATTACATAAAATACACATAGAGGAATCAGCAAAATTTTTGTGCATAAGATGGAAGTTTTGTTATTTATTCAGCAGAGAAGTTTTCTTTGCACCTTAATTCAGCTATCTTCTTATGAAAAAAAAAATCTTTGAAAGAAAAAGGCAAGGTGAGGTCTGTCACATCCCACAGAACTGCAAACGTGTTGTTCTCACACATCTCTAAGAAGCAGGCTCAGGAACAAGAATGAAGACTTAATAAACTCCTCCAGGATTTGAGCCCTGCGTTGCTGACACACACTTCTGTGATAAGACTGAACTGCCAAGAGCCTTCTGTTAAAGACAGCGGTTTTGTTCAGTTCTTGTTGTGATGCCAGGTAGCAGCAAATCTAGTGTTCAAAAGACACTCTAATAGGAAATGTGAAATAATAGAAATGTGAGAGCAGTATCAAGATTTGAAAGTACAAGTAATATCTTCAAATGAAAATGAAAAAAAGAAAAAAGAAAAGAAACAGAGCTGTGAACCCAGCTTGGTCTCTAGAATTCCAATAGAATTAAACAATCAGTTTTGATGAGGGGAGCACAGGGACAAGGCAGAAAGGCACCATCAATCTAAAGTCAATTTACCTTTGTGGTTATTGGGCTGTAAATGAACACCTCATCTCTAACAGCATAAGCAAAGAGTTCATTTGGGGTTTTACTTAATACCTGCCTTTTATAAAAGATAGTGGGCAGAAATTTGAAATCTTGGCCAATAGGTAATAAAAGAGTTCATTTGGGGTTTTACTTAATACCTGCCTTTTATAAAAGATAGTGGGCAGAAATTTGAAATCTTGGCCAATAGGTAATAAAACGAGTCACAGAATATAAGGATTTATTTGGTCCCATCCCCTCCTGCTATTCTACCTGTTCATTGTAAATCTTTTATTATCTTTTTTTTTTTTTTTTAAACCCATGAATGGAAGACCATGCATCACATTGTCCACATCTCTCATGGCACAGTTTAGCCCCCCCACCAATGCCCAACACAGCATTTCAACTCCAGGAGAAGAGTGGCAAATGCCATTAAGTCCAGTAGGGATTGGACTATTGCAAATTAACACACACAGAGGCATGAAAGAGCATAAAACCTTAGATGTTAGGAAACAACGATTTAGGGAAAAAAAGGGAGGACAGCTTGTTCAAAAATATTTAAATCATAAAGAACATTTTAAAATCCTAGCCTATAGAAAGGTAAATACTGTTAACAACAGAACAGTTCATCTTTAACATGCATATCCATTTTCCACCTCATTTTCAGCAATGCTGATATCTATTCTGTGTCAGTTGACAAAATGCAAGGGTTTAGTAACTTAAAGCTTATCCCATCCAACCTCTGCACTTATATCCTGTTTAACATGCTAGTGCCTGATTGTTCCTGATAGAAAGATATCCTATATCTAACCATGCTAGAGCTGGTGATGTGCCAAGTACTCAGTGACACAGTGACAAACCGCTTCTCGATTCCTGACAAAATACTCCCTCTGCTGTACAATGCACACTGTTACATAAAGCTCAATACACAGCTATACATATTTAAACTATCAGCAGGTCCTGGGTGTAGACAGAATTCATAAACCAGAGAAACAATTCACTCTTCCAGAATGGTCTTGTGAAAATAGAAATAACATTTGTATCCACAGAAATGGAAATTTATTTGTCGCTTAGTTCACACAAACAGGATGAATACACTACAGTATAAACCATATGGGTGCTTAGGTCTTAAAGACTATAGCAGTCCTAAATTACTTCTTTTTTTAGTGAATGTTAGAAAATAAAAGGACAGATGTCCTGTTAAGACATACATAGGTCAAAATACAAATATAAGGAAAGCAGAATGAAGAAATTAATTCAGCCACAGTTTTGTTTTGCTTTCCTTGTATTTTACGGCTTATATTATATACCCAGAATTTGCCTTGATTCAAAACTGCTCTGTGTCTATAGTTTCACTGTGCTTCTATGTGAAAGAGTAAGGCAGCCAACAAGACTGGAAAGCTTAACAATTCTTATGGGCTGGAAGAAACATTTTGAGATAAATTTTCCATTCAGAAATGATGTGGCATAAAAAGACTTGGAAAACCCAAGGCTTTCAGGACACCACACCTGGAACAAACTGAATCAGCTGTATCAAGTACACCCCAATGAAGACCTGTTTGTGTCAAGTAAAACCAGACCAGCCTACAGAACTCCTGGAGTGGCATCCACATGCCATGCATCTCACAGAGTCTCTGTGCCAGAGAGCATGGAATGGCCTCTCCAAGTTTATACCACAGATCTGTTTTAATATTTAACAGGCACAATCTCTCCTCTCCCCTAGGGAGCTGAACATTTCTAGGAGAGCACTACAGTACATGCATAGCCACAGAATAAAACATCATTACCCATAAAGAGAGGTATAATTTTCAGCTTTTAAATAAGTTAAAATTAGCTTTTAAGGGTAGAGATTAGGGGTTTTTTGCATTCAGATAATCCACTAATCTCCTTCAATTTATCATAGTAGTCCTGACAAACACCTTCTCTCTGCTCCAGGCTCTACCGCTCATACAATTTCAAGTCCTAGAAATGTATTTAAGAAAACAGTAATTGAGGAACAAAATCATCTACATCTCATGTTTTCATTATATATGTTTTGGGCTTATTCCACAGAGGTGTTAAGAAATTTGAGTTCTGAGGTCTAACTTAAGGCATATTGTCATTAAAAATTCAAATTTTTATCTGTCATAAAGACAACTTAAAGAAATTAACCATTCCAGAGTAGAAAGATTAAAACACTATAATAAAAAGAATGCTGGCTTATCTGGGTATGTAAAACCAAAGAGAATTTCTTTCCAGAAATTCCATTAAAGCATTCTTTTTAAAGTAAAAGCTAAAGAGAAAATACGTTTAAGTATATTAAGTAGTACTCAATTGTATGAGTTTTTTTAAAATTTAACACTTATAGTTAATATAACTCCTTTTTACTTCAGAAATGCATCAAGTACATAGAATTATCCAAGGAGCTGTACTCAGAAGAAATTCCCTTCACATTTACCTCGTAGGACGCAAAATAAACATCATCATTTTCTCACAAACAAGTAACAACTGCAGCTAGCTGCAGTGTGTGCTAAATTGCATATACAAGGGGGAAAAAATCTATATGGTTGATACCACAACTTTGAGTACATGTGTCATGTGGATATACACCAGGAATAACAACTCCATTCAAAAGAAGGACCAGGGTGTGATTCATTACGGAATCACTCTATAGTCCGTGTTTAAGCAAGCCGAGACAGGCCCTTTGCAGTGTATCAGAACTGCCACGGGATGGCAGAAAGAACACCTGATAATTCCTTTCTTTTGTGAATTCCCAAGATGCTGCTGAAAACCTATAACCAGCTCAATCCTCTGCTGCCCGTGTTCTGTTGCACTGCAGAACAAGTGCCCATTCCATGCAGGGTCTCACGGGCAGAAGCTCACACAACAGCGTGAAAAGCCTGAAACACTGTAAAAATTATGAGTGGTTATAGTGCTACTCATTTCCACTTTATAAGCACTTCAGAGCTACAAAATCCTAGTTGCAATTTATACCTTGTTAGGAAAAAAGAATGAGTTTTTAAGCATTATCAGTCAGTCGGTGTCAAGTTGGACACCCCGTTTTGCCAGTCTTGCAGCAAAATTACCCTGTGATGCACCTCTGAGCACACCCTCCCACAGAGGGAAAACTCTGTCAGGTAAATCTTCAGGCCTCCTGCTCAAGGGATGTGTTATGTGTACACAACACAAAGGAAAAGCAGGATGCTATGGAGAACAAACCACCAGCACACTCACATCCAAGTGCTTCTTGCCCCTGGGCAGAAAGTCATCTCAAGAGGTATTTTACTTTTCCTTTTCTTTTCAGGCAGTTTACTACCACTAACAGGTATTCAAGAGATGCAGAGTAACTTGGAAACAGTCAATTGATAAGAGCCTGAACTAAGGGGACACGTGTCCTAAAAGAAGAGTTGGCTCACATGGGACATCTTTGCTCCCATAGTTTGTACATTCTCCCTGTGGTCACAAGAACAGCAACAGCCTCAAGACGAGCAGAAGTGGTTCTTTCCCCTGCTCTTTACTCACAGCACTGGGATAGGGGGCCTCCAGGATGCTGCAGCGTTTGTCTCCATCCACAGCAACCTGATGCTATAGGGAGGAAAGTTTGGGAAAAAAAAACCTGTGGGAAACTTCTAAAGTTCACAAAAAGTAACCACAACTTTGTTTTTTAAGCAGAGATTATTGAATCATACTTTTATCTTTTCAGTGTAGCAAGCCAAGGAGAGAAAATTTTCATCACAGACCCTGTGGGAGATTTTAGACACAGTTTTTTCCCTTTGGAAAGGAATATTACAAGATTTCATCTCAGTGCCTTTGATCCTCACTGAAATTATGAAGGGATGGTTTTTTAGGATGGATAAAGTTTGTTGAAACAACAGTTGAGACTCACTTCTTTCTTGCTGCACCAAGTATTAGCCTGTATTTCATTTAATTTGTATCTTTTCCCCTTGTTCTCTATGTACAAAATCGAAGACTTTTCACATTTAAATTGCTATATCTCTTTCCTTCTGAAAGAAAAAGACAAGGAAGTAACTAATATTGCAGACAATATCTCTGCTTTGGCTGAGAAGAAAACTACTGCTTGCTGAAAGAAAGAAATTATATTAGTTTCAGAATACTGATAAGAACAAAGAATAGCTTTTTCCTAGGTTTTGGACAAGGATTCAGCAAGTTCAGTCAAAAGAACAATTCTTGCATTTTAGCTAATCCAAAGGAACCACAGTGCTGTTTCTACTACTGAATTTGAGAAAAATGTTAACCATAGTCCCAGTCCTTCCTGCAGTATTTGGAGTGTTATGTATTTCCAGTTGTTTTGCAACAGACTTGCTAGATATGTTTGGCTGGTACTAAGAATCTTTTTCCCCAGCAGAAAAGCCATTTCTGGATTTAACCAGATGGAATTAATGAAAGCCTCCAGAGCAGCTTTTATTTTTCCAGACTCTACTTGTTTCCTCTTGCTTCTTCCTTGCAAAGTACTGCACTCTGCTCTCTGCTTTAATAAGGCAATGACTTAACCAATGTGAAGCAACCCAACAGCAGTCTGAAATTAATTCCAGTGCCATCCATCCCCTCCCCTGACATATGAAGATGACACCTCGTGGCAGGTTCTCCTTTATCAATGTCTTTTAAGAGTGATACATGATTGCAATTTCCTTCCATTTTCTGGGACTGCAGCATAACAGCAAGCCTGGGGATGTTTTGGGTTTGCTGATACTTTTGATGATAACAGATTTACACTTTAACACTTATGGTAATACTGGACAGTGTGGTAGGAAAGTACCCAATTTGGACTTGTTCTGCAATTCTGTCTAGAACTGTGTCTTCATCTTAGGCAGCACCACTGGCAAAGCTACTGATTTTTTCATCATTGCACGCCCTAGTTTTGTTATCTAACTAGGCTTGAAAGTTGCTGCATTTGGTTAAACAAACACATCCTGGATTCCAGCTGGCCCTTTGGGATCTGCAGCTACACAGTAACATGCAGACCTTTGATGGTACAGCCATTTCTACAACCTGAACCATGTGGGATATTCATTTCTCCCTCTTCTCTTTTTTTTTTTCTTCAATAAAAGAGAGTGTGTTTCACTTGACTTTTTTAAAAAAAGTCGTTTTTGATTTGCTGGATCAAGGGGGCACACAAATGGGCAATGCAAACTGCTTTTTCCTTCTTTCCTTCAGCAAAACTTTGAAGTTGCAGATTGCCCTATAAACAGCAGTAGAGTCAATACACTGGCTCTGGAAACAGTATCTTTGCTAACTGCTTTTTAACCATATTTTATTCATAATTCAGTGAGGGTTTAGATTTGCATTTGAGCAGTCTCACATACTTCCTAATGGTTTCACAATCGAAGCGTCTTGCTTTTCTGTTACCTGCCAGTGATTGCTTCAAGGGGGTTTAATTTATTTAGAGACTATGAAGACAGCCCATAACATTAAATAAGTCTTCATGTTCAGCCCAACATAAATTTGTGCTAAAAATAAACATGAAAGGAAAAGCGTGGCAAGAGTACATCATACACTGGAGCAGCTCTGTTAAAATTATAACTGTATCATGAGCACGGATGAATCAAGAACAATTGTAACACTCCTCCACTGAGCGTGTAACATACACTTTCCTTCTGCCATCACACATGAATCAAGAATAATTCAGTCCTTACATCGTGATAGGTGGAGAAAAATATCACTTTGAAGTGAATTTCCAAATATCACTTTGAGTTTCATTTCAGAAAGATAGGTGGTAGATATTTCAGCAAGGTTCTGCTTAACTCATTCCGTCAAGAGACTGGGACTATTGAAAAGAAGCACAAGGCAAATCAATTCTGACGTCTGAAAAACACCCAAAACCTTCCTGTTCACATCAACTTTCAAAAGTCTTGCTCTAGCTTTTCGTCTGTATGAAACACTGAAAACTTTTCTAAGCTTTTTCTCTGATGTTAGCACTTTTCAGAATGTAATTCACCTCATGCTATAAATTAAAGATAATGCTCAGCACCTTTACCACCAAAAGGTAGTACATACAAATCTGCTGCATTCTAGCATTTCAGGCCTCATTATGGGTTCCCCCTGACCCTCAAAGCTCTGAAATATCCTAATTTAACAACCTACCAGTAAACACGAGATAACCTTTGCATTTGCTCATTCAACTTTTCCCACAAGAAAATATCACAGAAGAAAAACTGAGCCTAAAACTAGAAGCATGTCTAAAACAATAAAATAGAATAAAATAGACCCGCCTTAGTGAAATTTGAATATGCAATTGAATTTTCACTTTTCATATTAAAATTTTTGAAGACAATTTCATGGAGCAAGATGGAAGAGGTAGTCCAAAATCATGTTCTTTAATATCAGATATTGCACACCTCACACTTTGATTAACTCCAAATAAGAACTTTACAAGAAAAATATTGGTAGTGATCTCACATAAATATACAAAAAAATGATCTTTCAGTATTAAATCCAACAGGTGGCTGCAAAGTTCTTCACATCAACTGCCTTTTCAATGACCAGCAATGAGTTTCATAATAAACATCCTTCAAAGATTATTGGGATCACATTGTTTTAAGCAAACCAATTACTATACATGAGCTTATCCACTATCTACTCATTACAGTAAATACTGCTGCATTTATCCTCACTGTGTTCACAATTTAAAACCCATTTTCATAACTACAGTGGTTGAGAGAGAGGAATCATGGTAATGGAAATTTTGATTTCAGAACACAAGATGGCAGCCTCCAAAAGGGAATAGGAAGCCATCCCAAATCACTTCCAATAATTATGGACCACAGTGACTGCAAGAGCCCAAGTTTTAACATCCCCTTCATATGCATTCATCATTGAAATCATTTTAAAAAGCCAGGAAGTAAATATGGAGTTAAGATATATTCATTAAGAGAAAGGCATATTAAAAGTAGCTTATGGGAAATATTTTGCTCATTTCCATCTATGACTTCTCAAAAGGCTTTGCTTCCAAAGGCAAAAATGCATATCAGTATTCCACAAACAAAACTGACAGGTAAAATTTACTAATACATGCATGTAAGATCATCCAAGAATGAATCCCAGATTTGCCACCTAAAAAAATAATTCAATAAATGCTTCTTCCCATAAACAGTCTAATTTTATATGTGTATGACTAAATCATGATTTACAGGGAAGCAGCTAAAAGACAGATTTCAGTTACAAAGCTGGATAAAACTAATCCCCAATAAACTTCATTGACATTGCTGATTACCTGAGACTATGCTCAGGTATGCTAGAAACTAGCACAATTTACTTTCCTCCTTAAACAATATGTAAAACATTTGCATGCAAAATCCATGGATGGGTTTCATCTTCTGTAACTTCTACCTACCAAAGTCAGACAAGTTTTTTCAGACCCTCGTGTTCCAGAGAAGATTAAATTACAAGTGTTATAAGGAAATTTGGAGAAAAGAGAACCTAATGAGCTATTTTTTTACCTTCTTTAACCTCCATCCAGCTTATTTACACAGTGCTGTCTCAACCTATACAACATAGGTTGTATATATGATCCCACAACAAAGTACAAGTAACTATTAATGGTGTTACATCTGCATTCATATCACAGTAATAATAATGCCATAATTATGTCCTAATAAGTCGAAATATCTTTAAAATACATGTATGATTAACTCATAGCAAAATTATATTATAAAAGCTTCTCAGCTGTTTTTCATCTTCTTAAGCAATGCATATTCCAATGCTAACAAATCTATACGGCACAAAATTAATTACCCTAATGGCTAATTAATAAAGAATAGACAATTTCCACATCAAAGACAAGTGACACTTCCCCATTCTTTTGTCGTCAAAGCTTTTATTCTCCTTTCTTTCCAGAGGCAAAGCCCTTTCCTTCAAAATTAACTGCTGAATCCTTGTCCAAAGGCACCTATTGCCATCCACTGCCTGAAGGAGAAACCTAAGAGTTGTTTAGGCTAAGTACCTAAGCCTCTGAGTTACTAGAACTAGGTAAAAATAATCCCATAATCAAAGCTAGAGCATCCAACTGGATAGGTCCTGTGGTGACAATACAGAACACAAATGTCAGTGACTAGAAAATTAGATTTACTATACTCACTTGAGACATCAGTTTAGAATACACAAGGAAGACATTACAACAGCAACAGGAACCCTACTTTACAAGAACCTACAAGAACCACTTTATCCGGAAGGTTTCTATACTTCCCCCACAAGCCATGTGGTATCTCAAACGAATTGCAGTGTGAGAGACCAAAGCGACAGAAAACTTTCTCATGAAGTTTAAAGACAATTTAAAGCTCGAGGCTGGGATACGAGAGGAGTGTGTAGGCAGGCAAACCCTTTGCAAGAGCAAGGCCTGCAGGATGCTGCAGTGAGACTTGTCACTAACGTGACAGATGGCAAAGCACAGCGCACACTCGTGTTCTGGCACACTGCAGGCACTGCCTATCATTTGGTCGCACCTGTGTCTTTCTCTACTCAAAGATTAAAGTCCTGGGAAGCTGAACATATTTTGCTTCCATTTTTTGTCTCTTCCACAGAGTTCCTCTGGCTCTCGATTCTCCGAGGTCTCCACCCAGGCCAGCTGGCAGCTCAGGAAAAATAGGATGCACATTCAGACCTTGTGAGAGCAGACAGCCCATCACCCACCTCCAGGCAGATGCAAAAATCCCTACTCCATTCCTATAGGCTACATCTCACTAGGAATCTATTTACATACTCACTGTCTCAAGCTTTGCACATTTATCCTGGTGCTTCCTCTTGATATCCTGTGATGTAGCTTACACTACAAGAGTTTGTTCTCACTATAGGGAGACCTTTTTTCTTCCCTCTCAGGCTTTTCTTTTTCATATCACTGATTCTTTCACTGGTATTTCTTCATATCATTTCCACATTGCTCAAGCAGATCCCTTCCAGTGCCCAAACAGCATTGCTCCGGGATAAGCCTCCCTAAAGTGCTGACTGAAGTAGAAGGATTCTCTCGCATACATTCACTGTAACATTCCCTGCTAAACATACCTTTGGGATGCTTAATATTTGTGCAACAGGAAAGCAGGACCGACTCCTGCACAGCTGGCAATGCACTTTCCATCCCAGAGTGTTTCCTCCTTCTCAGTTAGTCTTGCCCCTTCCTTTGGGCTATTTGTCCGAATATTTTCTAAGCCATTCTGGATTTCAAGTGTGCCCTTTCACATGTTGACAGGCCCTCCTGTACCTCACCAGCAGATTCCACAAGCACGCTCTCAGGTGCGTCATGCAAATCATTACAAAAATGTTGAAAAGCACCAGGTAAACATCTCCAACCAAGCAGAAGTTGCTGGTCTGTGACTACCCCCAGGCAGACATTTACTCAAGTCACAATATGAAAGACTCAGTGCAGACAAAACCAGGTGATCCTGCTGCCCACCGGTCTCCAGCAGTAGCAGGTCCCCTCCTGGAGTGGTTTTGCACCATTAATGATGCACACACCAGGTTAACTTTCACACAGACAGTATCTGCACAACTTCCTTGTGAGAATCTAAGTCTCAAAAACTTCAAACTCATTATTTAATCATGTTTAAATATGCTTAGCCCAGTCAAAGGATAAAATTAGGTCATATGAAATCCTTTTTGGGTTTTTTTTTTTTGAACAAATCCTTCTTATCCACTTGTTACTCACCTACCTTTTTTCTTTTTTTTTTAACCAGGTAGAAACTTAGAAGCAGACAGATGAAGTACCCATACTTCAGCTTTTTCCCAGAAATTCAGGTTGTTTTTTTCTGGAGGCTTCCTATGACTTCTCCAAAATTGCTGCTCTAGGACTGTATTGAATAAATTTCACTGCAAAGCACCTGGAAGTAAAGTGAGGCAATCACAAATTATCTCACTCAAATAGTTCTGGCTTTTGCTGCTATCCAGTTCCAGCAGTGTTTTTACTCCTCCGCTGCTTGCATCAACTATGCAGAGCTAATCTTTTTTGCAGACATAGTATTGAAGGAGGGAAAGCAAACAATTTTTGTCTTCACAATAAACTTCCATTTTTATCTCTACACTGGGTAGCAAAACAACTTTGCATTAGTCCATGCAGCAATGTATGAAGTAAGTAGTAAATATTCTCATTTAATCTCATTTTTTTCAACTATTCACAATTTTATTGCATCAAAACGTTTTATTTGTTTGTTTAGCTTTGCTTTTATTCCTAATGAGAAAGAGTACCCTTAAACAGGTTGGAAAAAAATAGAGAGAACAGCTCTGGATGATCTACCAGAATCTCATGTCCCTGCTACTGCAGAGGCTGCACAGGCTGTTCACAACAGAAGATAAAGGTTAAAGTGAAATCGGGTTGAGGTACAAACCCGCACAAAGAAAACAGGCACAAACAGAAGCTGAAGACTGTGTTGTGGAAAGCATCTCAGCTGTGATTGTGGCAAACAATCAATAACCCTGGGAAGGAGCAATACTGCTGAAAAATATAACAGTAACAACAACAACAACAAACCATCTCAGGAACTGAGGAGTGCAGCAGTGACTGCCAATAAGGTTTTGAAAGCACCTCTGCATTTGCTCTGTTTTAGAGGATATTGTCAGCACTGCTCCCTATGTCAGCATGATTAAAAAAAATGCCCAAACAAACAAACTAGACTTCACCTCTTCTGCCCTCCTTTTCTACAAAATGGTCATATAATTGTTTATATATTTCAGGGTTTGGTAAACATTTCAGTAACAGAAGATGGTTTTAGTAGAGCACTGCCACCTTCACTGCTTTTCTCTTCAGGAAAATCCTTTGATTTCATACTAGGAAACATATTTCAGACAAAACCTAAGTTTGGATGGGTTTTTATGGTTTCCATAAAAAAATTTCACATTTCAAACACAATTTTTGGCATGAAGACTTAGAAAAATGGAAGGAGGAAGATGTATTTACAGTATTGCTTTATTTCACAAGACATATGGTTTTGCAGCTAATCTCTGCTCCACCCTCACTGAACACACTGTGGTTTCCACAGAGGAATGCGCACATTCATCTTTTTCTTGGAAGCGCTAGTGGCTTTCAAGTCCCGGCATTGGCCCAGAGGTCTTCCAAGAGAAAGCATCCCCTGAAATCTGTGCAAGCCTGGATGTCAGGTTTGCAAATCAAGTGTTTTGCTTGGTAGATCTGCTCCAATTGCACCACATTATGTGCAAACATAAACACAGCCAGAATCTAGCTGAGAAACATTTTGTCTTCCTTCAAAATCTATAATCACATTTACACAGTCTCTTTCTCTTTCCTTTGCAAGAAAACATTCTGTCATACCAAATGTTCCCACACTATTGATATTTACTCATTCTGGAAGTTTTGTTCTCTCCAGAATGGTAAAGTTCCTTGCTAATTAGGATCTCATCATACCAAATACTTTTTTTCTTAGATTCAATCACACTTTCTGTCTCCCTCTTGTGGGAGAAGGACTGAGGTTATACAGGAGAGTGCAGGACAATACTTGAACCTAATGACGCTTTGCACACTGTCTGGTTTGAGTGCAGTAATCCTGTTTGTTCACATTTCAGCACGGGAACTATCAGCAGTGCGAGCACCAAGCTGTAGCACACACAGCTCTGTCCCACCCCAGGGCCCCAGGCTAAGGTCAAGGAACAGGTAGGATAAATGGAAGAACAACCCAGCACGACTGTTACAAACACACTGTTTCCACAACAGTCCCTCCAGCCTGCACAGACGTATCCTCAGGGGTTGTGGCACGGACCAAATGGCTTTCCATTCACGTTTCCTGCTGTTCTTATCACACGGCTATCCTTACAAGGATTTATTGCAGAGTAACAAATGCACCTATTTTCCTGAATAAACTCCCAAACAAAGACATATAATATTCCTGCTAAACACAGCCCTACATTACAAATGTAAGACTTCGTTCTTTGCAAAGAAACAGAGAGCAAGAGGTGAAAGCGAGAATAACAAGGTATTAGAGAGATGCTAAGAGATTTCCTTCCATCAGTGCAAACCGTGGATGACAACAGGGATGGAACTACTCTTGACCTACTTTTGTCAGAAAATAAGAATGAAATTCTGTCACGTACTTTGCTGTACAGAGATGAGGTGCTGGAACAAATACGTAGGATGAGAAGCAATAAGGCATGAGCCTGGTAACATCATCGTCAGAACCAGGATTCAAAAAGACAATTATGCTTGAGGTGTCACAGGCAGGCATGACAGGGTGAGAGATACAGCAGGTGATATTTTGACTTTGCTGAAATCAGTAGGATTTATGCATCAATCTGATTCAAGGTGTTGTGCTTCAGCATTTCAACAGAGTAAATCTCATGAACTAAAATGTACTGTTCGCTATTTTTATGAAAGATCACCAACCCAACGTAGTATGGGAGACTTAAATACTTTGTATTATAAAGCTTCTGTGCTACTATTCAAAAGCTTATTTTGCAAATAA
Source organism: Gymnorhina tibicen (assembly GCA_013399875.1). Classification (NCBI taxonomy): domain Eukaryota; kingdom Metazoa; phylum Chordata; class Aves; order Passeriformes; family Artamidae; genus Gymnorhina; species Gymnorhina tibicen. The sequence goes on from VXAZ01004644.1 coordinate 441,784, forward strand.
ATTGAGGTCAAGCCCCTACAAACCATAAAATGTTGTACATGCTAAAATCTGAATATCATAGCATCACCTATGTGATACATACGCCTTGTAAAGTGAATTACAAATATTTTCAGAAATTACACATCTGCTGTAAAAATGTCAGATCTTGCTGACACTAGGAAAAGCACAGGAAGAGTTATGGGAGCAGTATGCCACAGATGAAAATTCTCCAATGAGTATGTTTTGATTAATACTGCTGCTGCTGCATTCACTAATGAATGACAGGCAAGGTCACAAGTAATTTCAGTAGTCCTGTATACCACAAGCTCTGAATAAAGCAAGCCTCATACTTTCAGGAGCTCTTCCCCGAGATTTAGTAAAATACTTCAGAAACCAATAGTATCCATACAGCTGTGGAATTTACCTCAGATATTTGGTTTACATAAAGTCGTAAGAAATCATACCTCATATTTTCATATGATACATCAAGATACCTTAAAAGTCTCAAAGTTATTAAACTCATTTTTCTTTCTACAGTACATTGTCTTACTTGCAAAATCTTAAGAGCTAAAGTGAAATGTTCAGCTTTAAACCAATGAAGCAGAAGAGTCTGAGGATAGGGACTACTTGGCAACGCTGGACCATTATGTTACTTTGCCTACTGAGACAAGCCTAATTAAAATGTGTCTGCAAAAACTCTCTACTACTTTTTATTTGAAAAGTAAATTATAAAACACCTGAAATCCATAAGTTACTTGTACCTTCCTGCCACTCAGACAAACCCCATTTATACAAGACTTAACCCTGCATTTTAGGTAAGATGAACAGCAAGGAGCTTGTAGTTTTATCTAAATTTCACAAGGTTAAATCCCCATAAGGGAATACCAATTTCAGACTGTAGCTTTACCAAGTCCACAACAGCGTGGTTAACTATTTGAACTCTCTCCATATTCTTCACTCTCATGCTAAAATTCACCTCAATTCATTAACAGCTGAGAATTATTTCTGTCACATTAGCTCTGAACCACTCCAGCTTGTTTGTAACAGATGTTTTTACCAGCTAAAGAAGAGCTCTACCTCCAAACTGCCCTCTCCCAGCAGTCAGCACGAAACACACAATGAATAAATATTCTCTCTTCAGCCAACAGTTTATTTATCACTATTCTAAGCAGCTTAAGAATGCTCAAAGTTGCTTACTTTTCAGACATATTCAATGCCACCTGACTTTATTGGGGTCTGTATCAGCTGCAACTCCTGCTTTAATCTCAACCACTCCTATTTGCATAGCTAAACAGAAACAGACTGCTGCAGAGGAGGGAAGGAGCAAATAATGCATTTTATGCATTTAATACCTGGCCATCTGGTAGCTCAGAAATGTGTTCAACTTCAAAACGGCAAGAAAAATAAAATGAGGGAGCCAAAAGAGGCTTTGCTGAAGCAAAAATGCATTTATTTATATAAACGGCAATTGGCAGCTGATGCAGAGGATACATACATAAACCCAATTGCTAATGCACAGAGATCATATGAATACAAACGCCATAGGTAAGCAGTAGCAACGGAAATTAGAAGAAAGTCTCTGTTCATGCCATCCCTATCTAAATGATTTTTCTTCCCAATTTTCTCTTCTGTGGGTCACTGCAAGAGGGGGAAGAAAACTGAATCCTTAAGGTGTTTCCCTTCACCTAGAGAAGAAAATACAAGAAATGCAGTAATGTTAAGCAGCTTCAGCGTTCTCAGCATTTGGTGGATGTCTCAGGAGAAACAGAGAGAGCAGGTGAAATTTCTCATTAGCAGACTACATGGCTGCAGTACTGAAGAGAGAGGGAGTGATTCTACTTGGACCAAAACCCATAAGTCAGGTACAGATAAATGGGTTTATCTGTAGAGAAAGGTGGTGATTGCATCACAGAAAGAACTCCAATTGTAGAAGGCCCTTCACGGCTTTCAGCAAACTCCTGAAGTTCTCTGAAGCCCTCTCTTTTCTGGCCCCTGAAGGATGCACGGGAGTAAAAAGCACCAAGCTGTGCTTGATATGAAGCCACAAGTTTCAGGATAGCTGCGAGGGAGCTGTAATTATCCAATTTCCCTATATGAATGATTTTTAAATAAAAATGGCTTTGAATTTTTTTTCAGCTGTCATCTGCACTGGTCAACAACTCAAACTCTGTGATTCTTGCCACACAAAAAAAAACAGATCTCAAAATGGCAAAAACAGAGTGGTTCTACTATACCTGGTTGGGGCAGAAAATTATGACATAGTACAGGGTGATTCTGGAGATAAAGGTAAAATTTGTAGAATGTAACTTAGATTAGTTACTGGTTTTAATAAAAGAATACTATTTGTTATGAGAGTTCACCCAGATTAGGAAGCCTTTTGAAATTTATAATTTTTACCAGACATGCCAAAATATTTTGCTGCTCTCAAACCCAAGTCCTGCAACATTTCAAGATGAGAATCTCAGTTTTTACTGTCAAGTAAGTTCATACCTTACTCAGCTCTTTAGAAATTGTATTGAAAACGAAAACTCCCAGAGGAAGGCAAAGCATCAGCACACAACCTTTTCTACCACAAGACATTTTATTAAAAGACATTGCCTTAGTGTTTAACTCTTAAAGTTTATCGCAAATGATAAAACTTGACTAGACTTAATGAAAATACACAGTCTTCAAGTAACACCATTAGTGCTGTGAAGCAGGTACTAACCTTTGCCAATGCTGAATGCAAAATGAAGCCAAATCAACATTCTCCTTGCAGTTTGCACTTTGTAGACATCCACATTTCTCTAGGCATGTATTTGTATGTATACATACACTACTGAACAGCATTTTATAGGTTTCTAATGCTTTACAATCAATTACACCAAAAAAAGTAAAAAAAGTCTAAAACACTAAGTACAAAGTAAAAGAGAACTACCACATGCTCACTGGAAGCAGAATGCAGCAGAACACTTCGGGCTGTTTATTTAAATAAAAGCATGTGACAGCAATAGAGAAATATCCTCAGCAGCTTGTTCTGGCAGAAAATAAGGGCTTTTCAAGACCTGTCAAAGGAGCTATGAGTTCAAAAGATGGCAAAATGGCAAAGGTCCTGATTTCTTCCTAAGAGAAATCCAGCGAAGACTAGATTCTGGAAAGACTAATTTCATTGTGCCTAGAGATCTGGCGGGTAGATAAATCACAAGGTCTTCAAAATAAATCACTTTAGAAGCCAAGTTAGTAAGTAGGAATATAAAAATAGCAATACAATGGGACAAAAGTCAGGAAGATGGAAGTGTAGCATATAACATAAAGGAACTGATAAAAAGGACATGCTATAAGGACACAGAAATAGTATGAAAACAGTCATGAAAAAGATGGTTCAATCCTTCCTGGTTCCTATGTTTGCTAGATCACCTAGAGCTCCCTCAGAAGACAGTCCATATCTAACAGTAATGAAAAGTGACAAGGGGCAATGGTTCTAAACTAAAAGAGGGTAGATTTAGACTAGGTATAAGATAGACATTTTTCACAATGAGGGTGGTGAAATACTGGCATAGGTGGCCCAGAGAGGTGGTGGATGCCCCATCCCTGAAACATTCAATCGCAGGTTGGACGGGGCTCTGATCACCCTGATATGGTTGAACATGTCCCTGCTCATTGCAGGGGGGTTGGACAAGATGAGCTTTAAAGGTCCCTCCCAACCCAAACCATTATATGATGAAAATTACCCATGTAGACTTTGAAAATATTTGTACAACTTTCTGGGTGGAAAAAATGGAAAAAGATAAAAAATTAAATCCTGCAGTTCGTTCATAAAGAAGAGCTATCATAGTTATACCACATGAAAAATACATTGTTTTTAAATGATTAGGCAATGCATGGATTTCTCTGGGACTTTTTTTATAAAAATAAGTACATTGAAAATAAGAATTGCATGTTACTCAGGAGAATTACAAATAGATGACCATGAGAAAACACTCAAACTACTTCAGCTTCATTTTTCATTAGGAAGAGAACTGTGATCAGACAATTAATCACTACACAGTACAAAATAGAAGAAAATGGAAGCTAAAATGAAGTAAGTGAGCATTTAACCAAATTCTACAGTTTTCAAAGCACACGCCTGATGAAATTAATTTTTAGAAAGCACACTAAAGGAAATTTAGAGCACTTAATACTTAAGAGGACTTGTGGGAAAGAAATGTAGCTCAAGGAGGCTGGAAAAAGCAAATCAAAATAATTCTCTTCAGAATGAGAGAAAACCGAAAGTTTTGGGAAATATGAACTACTAGGTTTAAGCTGAAGTCTCAGAAAAACACTGGAGCAAATAAAAAGCACCCAGAAGATAGGACAAGTTACATAAGTATTGTCAACATAGATTTTTAAATAACAGATTGCTGAATCAAGTTGATTTTCTCCATGACAGATAAGAGCCCTTGTGTGAAGGAACAAGTCAGGAGATGCCTTATTTTCACCTTAGCAGGGCTTTTGGTACCACCTCACATGACACTCTCATTAGCAAGTCTAAGTGAACCCTCTAAAATTGGTAAAACTATTTTGAAAGCATATTTAGACCTAGCAATGGATAAATGTCAAAACAGGATGGCAGAAAAGGCTGCATCAAGGAGGATTGTGAGCTGGGACTGTCCTGGGTCTAGTAGTACTTATTGAGTAATTTCATTAATCATGTAGATGATGGAACCTAGTGAATGCTTATCAAACGCGAGGTTTCTCTGCACACAACACAGGGCCTGCAGCTTCTTTCAAGCCTCTAGGAAAGAGGATTAAGATAAAAATAATCTTATCAAATTGGAAAAATGGCATAATAAAAAGGACATGATTCAGTAGGGACAAATTTGAGATGCTATGCCTGTACCTAGGTAGAAATGATCAGCTGTACATGATACAGAACAGTCATCTTAATCTTCCTGATGAGAAATTTAGGAATTTTAATGGACTACCTACATGAGCCATCATTATCACATCTTTACAAAGCATAAGGTTTAGTAAAATAGTACTTTTTTAAAATACATTAGGACTCTTGTACCAAGTCCTAATGTATTTAAATTTGTAAAATATTTAGAAATCCTTGGATGGAAAAGAAACCACGAGTTTATCATAATTTTATACATTTTTTGTGAAAGACTTTTTTCTTCCACAACACAAAAATATCAGGTTCATGTGAGGCAGAGAATCATATAATTATGTAAAACTATCAGTCAGGGATGAATCATCACCAAAACAAGGTCTGACAATCTCTTTTCACAAGTAGATAGAGAAGCAGCTAGTAGCCATCTGGAAGCAGCAATTTCAGATGCTCACTTGATAACGCAAATCAAGTACAAGACTTACTTTCCCACCTTTGGAGCAGCAATGCCATCCTCAGATCAGCATTACAAACAGAGCATGAGCATACTTGCTTATCACAAGAAATACTTACAGTTGGATAGCTGTAGCTTTAAAAATTTGAGCAAAACTCAAGAGTTCAAAGACTGAATAAACTTCTTCATAACAAAAGAAGCAAAAGTGGATCCCTCCTGCTGTTACAATTCTCATGCTTATAAATATATATCTATGGCTTTCATGAGAGGTCCCTCACCTGAATTATTTTTTCTAGAGTGAATTTTTATTCTGTTAAGTAGCTAATAATTACAATATTACACAGATAACTGTGAATTAACAGTTTGGTTTTTACTTAGGATAGATCAAAGGGAGTGGCAAAAGTGACAAAACTAGTTCTCCTCCTATCTTTAGTTTCTACAGCCAGTGTTCCTTCCAGCTGCCTACCTATAAAATTACAGCTCCCAGGATTCTTTGAGAGAGAAAGGTTTTTGCAGAAAAAATATGTAGTCCTGGGGATAAAAGATGACAAAATCTTTATAAATGTGCTAAATTTTTCATCACACCAAAATAACAAATGCAAGCTTATATCTAGAATTTCAAAACTCCTTTTGATTATTTAATGATCATACATATACAGGACATTTCTAACCCTTTCCTGATTTCCGGCCTTTGCTGACTTTTAATCACACCCACAGATATATTAGTACACACACAGAGCAATCTGAAGCAAAGGCAAATGATAGATGAGCTGTGAGGCCATATTGATTCCCTCTGCTGTAATGCAAGTCAGGAGTGAAGTACAGCATCCTTATTAGAGATGCTGTCCATTAACTTTTCCTTGCTCTACAAGTCCTTAATTATAACATATTAGCAGTGTATGCCTGAGTGAGCACTGCTCTAATTCGAAACTGAAACAATGCTTGCATCCCACTGCGAGCAATATTAATTAACATCTTTTTTCTGTTTTCCCTGAACTCTCATCCTGACATTTCCAGGTAACGTTAAATAAAAATGTATGTCAATATGTAAAAGCTGGCTATCAGCAAATACGTCATGTAACTGACATATTGGATGCTGAACGTCAATTGAAATAGTTTCCCTTTGGAACTCTGTGTGTTTATCCCTAATATATCATATTATGATCTTTGTTAATAACAGTGATCATAGCAGGCAGGCTTTGCACATTTGACAAGTTGATAATATCACAAAAGATATATGCTTGCTTCCTGGGATCCTAAGTAAGGTAAGAACTCATTTGTCCATTTATTGATATACCAGCTAAGGGAAAAAAAGAAATACATAATTAAAAAATTGCAAATTGAAATGCTCCATTACAGTTCTGATGACAACCAGATTAAGCAAAGTCCAACTGTGAGATGCAAAATTCAAATGATATCAAATTAAATGTTTTCTAGAAGTGCCCCATATTTGAGAGAATACATTGGTTGGCCTTGAAGTTTTTTGTTCTTTTTTATCAGTTTTCATTTTTTTCAGCTGCTTGGATAGATGATCTCAAAAATATTAAAAGGCCATACTGAAGCACCTTCTAAAAATATTTTTTCCAACAGAAGTATTATATTCCTATGTAGCATATAACAAATACAAGCATATCAATCAACAGCAGAAGCCACTCCTGGCTTCTTTTTTTTCTGCTGTCTGAAAACCAAGTCAGTAGGGTTTTTTTTAATGTAGCACCCTTCTATATAAAACAAGTTCTTTGTAACATAATTATCTAGTTGAAAATATGGGGGGAGTGCCAGAAAAGAGGTTCTGATCACCTCTAACAAGAGGAACTCAATTGGTAATTTAACTGCCCCCAGTGTAACTTAATATAACTTGGCAATACATTTTCAATTAACATGCAAGTACATTAAGCTCATGTAAAATTCAAAGAGAAAGAAACTGAATTAATACATAAATATAGTTCAAGATCTTGGAGACATTCCCACAGCATGCAGAAACAGAGCCTTGTGTGTTACCTGCTACGGAGCACATACTTCAATTCCTTACTATAATTTAGTCAAGTAACAGATTTCCCTCATTTCTTGTGTAAGATATCTGCAAAATGATGCAAATTTATTACAGCCAGTCACACACACTGACTCATCACTCCCAGCTGCAGGGTGTCACACAACCAGCTCCCAGATCCAGTGTTGGCCAAGATGGCAACATCACCAAACTGCAGGTGGCTGAATGTCCATTGATCTTCCACTGTCAGGTGAATATCACCCAAGACTACTTACACTCACCTTCTTAAGGGGCAAAGGGATATGATCACCGGCAATCCCTGAGATACAAGAGCTGGTCCTATCTTATCCAGGCACAGTTCCAGCTTTTGTGGCTTTACCTGTCCTCAGAACTCAAGTCCCAAGTGTAAGATTGTGGTTTTGTGTCCAGTGGCTTCAAAGAAGCCACATCCTCAGGTGGTTTACAAGCCAAACCATTATCAACTACAGCAAATGAAAGACAAAATGCAATGCCTAAATATTGACTGGAGCCGATTTTTTAAAAACAGGATGTGGCAGAGATTTCTGAGCAGATCCCGGTACAGTGCTAACCAAGTTTTAATGGAACAGTTCCAGTGAGAGTTTGGGTTTTTCTCATTGTGAGGGCTATTTCTGTTTTACTTTCTATTACAAAGGCAAGACAGTTCTTGTGTTTATGTGACAGAGAAGCAGATTCTTGGTAGAAGACAAGTGGCAGAGCTCACTTTTCTTCTGCTTGGACTTAGCCCTGAAAGCTTGGGGGACTTGTAGGGGAGGGGCTACAGGGATTTGGACCTTCATGTAACACAGTTCCTTAGGTGTTTTCTGACCACTGGTGGAAGAGCACTGCTAATGTACAAAGTACCATGAAAAAAACCAAACCAAACTCAAGTCACACCTTATAATACAAAGTAGAACTCGTTCATTTAAATTGATAAACCAAGAACTTAATGGAGTCTGACATTCTATTAATTAGTGGTGGTAAGACAAAGGGAAACGTCTTATAAAGTAGCATTCTCTGAACCACAGCAGCAGTACTATAAAAAATATTTTATAGGCTTTGAGAAAGGGTGTGAGAATGTAGTTGAATAAAAAAGAAAAATATTAAAAATCAACACATCCTGGTTAATACTGTGCTAAACACCTGTGGAGAGTTATGACAGCAGCAAGTTCTACAGATAATTGCTGCAGTATTTAAGGTTAAATTCAGCCACCTTCAAAACATACAATGATTCAGGCTAGCCAGAAATGTCAAACAGCTTTCCACAAAATACTTCAGTATTTGCACAACAAATTTTCAACAAACCCACTTACAAGTAGGTGCAATTCCCACAATACTGATGTCAATGTATTTAGTATAAAGCCCAATGATTCACAAACAAATGTGCTACTAGGTGCCTTAATTGCTGCGCTTTAACTAAAACTAAGAAAAGACTTTTGAATTAGATATAAACATTCACCAAAACCGAAATCAGTCTGCTGTGCAATCCCTAAATAAGGTACTGCTCTACTCAGGAATAAATTTCAACATGGTATGTGAAACAGAGCTCCTTGCACCATCCTCAAATGTCCTCAGACTTATTCACTTTAAAAATCACCTGAGTCAAACATCAAACTCATTGTGTTTTGTCACTAAAAGGAAAATATATTTCTTTTTCCAGCTTTACATAGTTATGTAAAGAATATCACCTGCTGCACTGTTTACTTGTGTGTGAGGCAGGACAAAAAATAGCAGGAAAAAATCTAATTGTATTTATGTTAATAAAATGCACTGAAAAAGATTTTGATAGCATCAGTATAAAAGCCCAGAACCACACAGTCCAAGCCATTCATTCTTACACAGACTATTTACTTTTTTAATTGTTCCAACCTGTATTCAGTACAAAAAGCAGTATTACAAATCAGACTATCACTTTATTTACAATATTCTCATTATAGATCTGAAATCATGCCCTGCAGTCCAAATCTGTGATATAAAAGCAAACCTTTTGAAAGACTGCAGAATGCTTAACATCCAAAAATACAACAGTGACTTGCAGTGTACCAGCAGTGCCCAAACCAGTCACATGCCATGGGCATGCTCAGAAAAAGGCATCAAATTCCTTTTCTGTATCTTGTCAGGGCAGGAATCACAGCATCCCCCAGCAGGAATAACCAGACAATTAAAACCACGACATACATTTTTACACAGATGCAGCACAACTATGACCCTCGTTGACCTGAAGACTCTACGAGTGCTGTGTGCCAGTGTAAATCCCCAGTATGAAGTCACCGGGAGCCAGAGTGCAACTGAAAGTTCAGCCAATGCCCAAAAAACACCAGCAAAGCCACATCTTTTTCTTCATTGCAAAACTATGATCCCCATTGCCATCATTCTTGGTAACAAACTGGAACTGCCTCTGAACAAGCCAGCAGTCCAGTTCCTTGAGTGTGCTGACAGCACCAACTGGACCCAAATGCATAAATGGAGAGTGTTCTCAGTATCTTTCTTAAAAGCAGCTCTTGGCTGGTAGGAACCATGAGGGAGTTACACTTAGGCATATATATACACATACACACACAAATATGTTTATATATATATGTGTATATATATATAATATATGTGTGTATATACATACACGTGTGTATATATACACACACACACATTTAAACCCACATGACTAGCACTTGTGCTCAGGGAATAAGAAATCTATGTTCTTCAGTCTGAAAGGGGTTCACTCCCTGATCTCCCATATCACAGGATAGTCCCAGGCTATTAGACTTCAAGAGGGGTTGGGACAACTCTCCTTTTTGCTGAAGCCATGCCAATGAATAGAAAAGCTTCATGGAGCCAGAAAGAGAGCAAAAGAAAAAGTATGACTCTGCACCTTAATAGGATATTCAACTGGAGAGAATGCAATTATAATTTCCAGCTTCTTCCCCCAGGATTGTTAATGTATTGTACCTTGAGTAGCTATTCAGTGAAAATTTGACATAATCTTGGGAGCAGGACTCAATCACAGCATAACCACAAGGGTACAATCCTGTTCCCTTGTCTCCTTTTCCCAGCTCTGAAAATCTTGTCTTTTCTATACAATGGCTTTAGCAAAAGGCAAAGTCTGTCTTCGCTCCGTGCAGTCTGCAGCTTAGTAATTATTGTGCTGCCCCTAGGAGTTAATAAGATCTTAGGCTGTACTTGTGGGTGTTCCTGCTGACACTTTTTAAACTGTTGACATGTCTAATCAACCACGGTTTGAGAGGAGAAGGTTGCAAGGCAACATCTCCCAGTGCCAGCAAAGGTCTGTCCTCCCTGTTTGCTTGTGGTGTCAGATTCCGTGGCCAAGGTTACACTGTGTTTTGCTGTTCACTTGCCCAACATGGCTGGTACTTGCTTTACCTAATTAGAGCAAGTTTCCTTCACAGGGGGTAGGTTTTCCATTTCCCTTTCAGACAATCAGAGGAAGGAGACAGGAGTTATCCTGGGGAGTGCTGCCTGCACTAGGTACTTTGTACCTGCCAGATCTTTTGTTTTGCCTGCCAGTACCAGGAACTGGCCATTATCCAAGACAGCATGGATGGCATTCACAAGGTTAAAAACAGGTCTTGTGTGCAGAGCAGACCCAGTCATCCTATCCACTGTAATTGCAGAGCTGCAGTCAAGGGAACAATTTATCTTCTCTTACTGAAAAGATCTAAAGCATGTTAGATCAGCTATCACCTAAAACCTGCCTATTTTACTCCCAACTATATGGCAACATCTGGGCAACCAGCTCAGACACTGACATCCAAACTGCAAATATCTAAGGTTAAGACTGATGAATTTCCCTTCACACGCATCCTTCTCTGACTTCATCCTTTCTCCTCCTATATGCTGACATGAACATACTGACCACAATCCTTCTTTGGGCCAAAGCAGAAGACAGACCAGTCCCTGAAAAACACTGCGTTATTTCATAGCACTTTGGGTAGATTTCAGCTTCAAAGAGCATCGGACCAAATCTTATAAACTTAGAGGTCTCTTCCAGTATCTCACTCCTTACTCAGCTCTCACTAATTTAAATAGCAAATTGAAGTAACTCTCATCATCAGAAAGTCCAAGTATGCGTCACAAATTTGCAGTACAACCATAAACTTAAATCTGTATGTTGTACCCAAAGGAAAAAAGAGAGCACAGTTCACCCATTAGATCTAATGAAAAGTTTTGAAAGCCCATCACTAGTTTTGCAAAGGAAGTTAAACATACATACCTACTTTGTTAATTGTTAAAGATGTTTTTCAAACTGGAATGTCAGATTGCACCTTGCCTATACCATGGATGTTCTGGAATAACATACTCTTCAGTGGCAATTTCCTTTCAGAAAGAAGTATAATTGAATGGACTAGGCTAGGAGTGGCTATCATACATAACCCAGGCTTTTTAACATGGTAAGAAAGCTGAAATAAACCCATAAATTATTTTGAGACAAAATTTATGCAGAAAAGATTAATTAAGAAACCTGTCTAGAATGCCTCCAAAAGTGGGGCACTAGACTTGGCCAGGAAAAAAGTTCCCTACAAAGCAAGCAGTGAACAAAGAATTAACTTAGAAAGTGACCCAGGACTGAAATCTCCTAGTCTTTCCCAAACCTTCTCTGCTCAGGGTATTTTAATGAAAATCCTCCCCCACCCTCATTATTCTAAAGTGCAGCTCTGCTGTTAATGGCAAGGCTATGATTAATGCAACAGCTCTGCTCTAGGAATTGGGTTATTTAGATCTGAGGTGGTCAGATGTGATTAGGGCCATGTTAAAAATGACAGTGATGGCTCAAACTCAATCATAACAAGCTGTATCACCCACAGTAGTATGCAGTTCAGAAACAGGCCAGAAACAGTGCAGAACATGATTCATCTTGTTCCGAAATTATATTCCAAATGTTCTTTAGTGCAGTTACAGAAACCTTTATTCCTGAATTGCAGTCTGTGTGCTCCTATGCACTGATAGTGACACAAACTGCTCCTTTGCTTTGTGAAAATTGAACGGCCAGAGTTCAGGCCAGAGGAGATGATTTGGCCATTTAACCAAACTGCTCACGCCTCTCAGACTCCAGCTTCACTCCTCTCTTCTTATCAACTGCCCAAAATTACATAAAATACACATTAAACTCAAATATATTAAAAAAAAAAAAACAAACCAATAAGGCTTATTTGAAGACAAGTAATAAATAATCTATTTACCTATTCTCAGTCTTTGTCCACCAGTTCATATTTAGACTCCTCCTGCTTTGAAGAGATACTAATGTGTGGTATCTGCTGAGCATTAAAATACTATCGCACAACAGTCATGCAATCCCACAATATTCTTTGAAAAAATGGATGAATTTTATATACTTTATTGTTTTCTCTAGCTTAAAATCAGTTCAGCTACTCTCATCTGTGCCCATTTCCAATTTTTGACAACAATTTCAAATGTTGGCATGCCATGACAGTTCTATGCAGCATTCTCATAGCAGCCTTACCTTGATGAAAGTTAAATCAAAGCCAAACCCCAAGTCCCCAAGTTACTCTCTGTTCTCACATCATGAGTTACGTTAAACTGTTCTTGCCACAATACCAGAGTAAAAGCAGGTGTCCTCACCTGCTTTGCAGTGTGCACTTTCCCCTTCAAGAAGTACCTCTTCACATTTGGGGGCTTGGAAGCAGAAAAGCAGCCTTGTCCTCATCAAAATCCATCATGCCAATTCCTTGGGTCATTCACAATTGTTTGGTTTTAGGAAAGTAATTACATATTTTTTTCCTAATCATTTGCAAAACAGAATAAAGCTGAACCCTACCTTATAATCCAGTTCATGACTAGTTTGACATTGGTCAACTCTAGCTCAGAACAAGGCCAAACCAACCAAGCCATATTCTTACTTTTTTTTTTGCTAGCTCGTACTTCAAAATATTTTGACTTTGTGACATTATTTAAAACACAGATATCTATCTGTTAAATGAGCTTATACCATGGTTAGATTTTCCCCAGTAGTTATACTGGATTCATGTCCATAAATCTCTTAGGGAATTTTCATTCCCTTAATAATAATAACAGTGACATTACAGGTGGATTTTCTTTACTTCACAAGAGATCTTGGAAGGCAAGAGAGAGCACAGAACATGAAAAGATAATTACATTCTGCATAACTGGAAAAATAGATTTAACTTCATTAATATATTTAAATAATATAATTGATATTTTAATTCAAGTTAATTAATTAACATACTTTAAAGCATTAAAGAAGGAGACATTAAGAAAAATCAACAAAAGCTTCATAGACCCACATTCTGGCTTTAACAATTGTATTCTCAGGGTATATTAGATTATAACTGCTTAGTTTTGTTCATAGTTTCCACATCCTCACAATCCCTGTCTCCTTTTGTTTTCTATGTCCATTGGAAGGAGGAAAGGAAGCTCCTTTCCCTCCTGCCTGTATTGCATTTATGACATGACTGGAGCTCCCTGCTGCTGGAGCTGTACAAATAGTGAAAACATGGAAGCGTGCAAGATGTGAGTATGTTGATGATTTGTTTACATAAACACATACCATACCTGCAAATCCACGTGTTTACAATTGCTTACTATTGAATTTTTTAAAAAAAAAAAACAAACAACAAACCACAAGTCCCCAAGTCCAGCTCTGTCTTCACTACAATCTCTGTTGCAATTACAGATCTAGTTAGCTTCCTAATTTGCTTTCTGAGAACTTAAGCTACTGCTTAACTTAAATTTAGGTGCCAATTTCATTGCAGATGTTCAGCTTGCTGCTTGGTTAAAGGATTTGCAATCACATTCTGCAGATTTGTTCTTAACTGTCAGCTCTATTATCAATAAAGCAGAACTAAGTTCTGGCTCAGTGTCATTCCTGCCTTCTCAAGTTATGCATGAACCTGAGCTTTTTGTCTGGTTGGGAAGAAAAAGAGCCGCAATCTGGGAGCTTAATTTCTTGAAAATGAAAGAACAAATTAAGAAGTTAAGGAGTCTTTTTGGTTTTTTTTAATTTGAGCTTCTGTACCTTAATAACAATTTCTTCATTTTTATATAAACTTTGTGTTTATACGTGTATTTGTCAGGAGATTTTTAGGTGTTTGGGGTTTTTTTTTTTGCTTGCAACACCTGGTCATTCAATATGCAAAGCTTGCTAAATTTAATTATGATACTGTACACCTGCACTTCTTTCTGTTGCCAAAAGGCATCCCTCCCTGAAAAAAAAAAAATAAAATAAAGGAGAGAAAAAGCTGACCCTTCACTCCAGAAGGTTTGTGCTTTGGCAGGGCTGCCCGTTGCACTACCAGGAAGATTTTTTTAATTTATTAAATTATTGCAGGTTTAATTTCAGAAAAACTCAAGTAATTCCAAGGAAGCCTAATGATAACTAGCTTGTAAATACTTGAAAATATTTAATTTTTGGCACTATTATGAAGCAAGCCAGAGCCTATCAAATGCATCACAGTTAAAGGCATTGAACAGTTGGGCACTTGCCACATTGGGACACCCGGACTTTGGGTTTTTCATCATATCACTGGGGCTTCACAACCTTTAACATTAAAACTGGCTTATAGAAAAGTGATCTGATGAGTCCTGTCCAACCTTTAGGGGACAGAAACAATCTCCCCTACACATGACATGTAAAAATCCCAGCTAGAGTTCTGGGTAGCAGTGAGATCAGCCAATGCCTGGACAGAGACTGATTTATCTTTTCTTTCCCAGAATGAGGCACTCAGCTGAACCCAACCCTAAGCAGCCTGAATCCTTTCTGAAAAGCTGTCCCAAAAACTTTCTTCAAAATTCAAATGAAACCATAAAATCCAGTTTAAATACATATATTTACCTATTCCAACACTACTGAAGTTTCATTGAAGTTTGGCCAAAGTTTCAGGCCCTTTTATTGCCCAAACTCTGGACAAGCTGTGATCCACAGGACTTCCAATTATGCACTACACTTACACCTTTACAAGCCTTATTCACTGCAAGATAAAAGTAGTCAGCTAAGTAGCTGCATCCTCCTACACCACACACCTTACAGTGAGTCAAGCACACCAAAATGGTTATGTAATTTAATTAAACCCTTGGATAATCCCTTTAAAAGCAGGTTGCGCTTTTAGAGATTGGAAGCCACGTAAAGACTTCATAGAAGTGCCACGAGTCCAACACTCATTGCACAGAGAGCACACATTGGTTCTGTCTTCTGCTAGGACCAAGCTGACCTGGGAGGTGAAGAATTTCAAAAGAATTTCAGTTATCTCCCGTTTTGTATACTTAACCCCAAATTTAAACAACAACAACAAAATATATTTCTAGCAAATATTAAACCTCCACATATTCTGAAAGCAGAGAAGGTTTAATACAGTACCTTGTTTGTAAACAAAAAAACCTCAACTCTTGCATAAAAGTTCCAGTTTATTTTTATGCAGGCTATTTCCATTTTAGAAAAATGCTCCTCTTATTGGGAATCACTAGATTTTTTTAATAGTACAACTATTTATTCCCTAATGATATCATTAAAAGGACACATTTACTCTGTGAAGAATGCAGTCCAGCCAAAATATGTTATTATTACAGACAATGGTGAGCTTTTCCACATGTTCCCAACTGTGTTTTACTTTGCTGACTCAAACACATTTAATAAAAGATAATAAAGACTTGATTTATTGCTCAAGTCTCTCTTAATTACCTCCTCTGAAAAAAAACCCAGAATTAATTTGATTTCGACCTTTTATTCATTTATACTATTTAGTTTCTAAAGTGGAAAAATTGAGCATTTCAAACCCCCCACTTCCCACAGCAGCGCGTGAACTGCAATGCAGATGACAAGTTCATTAAACTCCATTATTTCAAATGAGGTTGCAGAATAGTAGGAGCAGAAGCCATGGCTCAGACCTCTGCAGTGAGAGCCAAACTGAAATGCCCACAAAACACAGAAAAATAATTCTACTTCTGGAGCTGAGCTAATAAGGAAGCTGCTCGGCCTCCCAGGTAAGGCAAAATTAGTGGCAGCAAGCAGAGTGGTTCCCTGTTCCCCCAAGAGGCTTTTATGGATGCCTGTCACCCTCCCTCACATAACTATGCAGGCATGGTCCTTATCCACCAGACAAACTTCCTGAATTCCAAAGGGCTCTAAAACCAGAGAAAACAGATCTGGCCCAAGGAGACCACCACATGCTCATGGCTGGGGAGGAAGATGAGACAGCAATCACTCCAGTGCTGAATTGCAGCCTAAAATTCACTCTTGAGGCGAGCTACTTATGTCAAGTACAACACAATGACACCACGCAGCTGCACAGGATCCAGGCTCAAGACCTGTACGGGCACCTTCATTTTGCTGGAAAACAAATTACAACAAAAGTTTTTGTGTGTTGATGACATAATTTGGTGTGCTTACTTTGTGAAGGTAAATAGCAAATTTAAAGGAAAGAATTCTGGCAAAGTGCTTAATTTTGTGAAATTTCTTTCACAGAAGACTTTTCCCCTCAGACTGCACTGTGCATTGTTTCCTCAGCTCAATTTTTGTGGCATTTACAAAGTAAAATGGACAGGGAATTAATAATTTACATGCTTGTGTGGAAATCATTACTCTTTCCTGTTAAAAAAAGAATACAAAAAAAAAGAATACAAAACAAATTAACATCTGAATTTATCACAAAAGTAGCTGCATGTTTGGCACAATTGATTTTCTCATTTTAAATTAAGATGAATGGTTTCAGATGGACTGATTCAAGATACTTATTTCAAGGTATTTACCAAACTTCATAAAGGTACATTATACATGTTAACAGTACAACCCACTTCCTCACTTCTGCTCTACAGTTTTCTTTTTCCCATGCAAGACAATAATCCTATGCCTGAGAACTTGGAAGGTGGAAACAACCCCTGTGAGTCATTTACATTTAGTTCAAATGTCTTACTTGCTAATAGAGCAAGCATTGCAAATTAAAGCATTTACTCCATAGATGGTAATGTGACTGCTGTTGCTTTTCAAAGTGTCTCTCAGAGACACAACATTGCACCTAAAGATTCTACATGCTATGTCAAACATTTAAAAAAGAATAAAACTTATTTAGGTTATACTCCTTAAGCCAGTCCTTTGTACCTACGTGTTATGACACAATATTTTATCCCTCTAGAACTGTTTCTCCATTCAGTTTTAGGCATCTCGATGTAGCTGTAGAGGCTGTGTACTGATTTCTTTTTGAATAAAACTTTGGGGAATTCAAAAGTAGTATTTCCTTGTGGATTTCCACTGTAGCATCTAAGATAAAGTGCAGGATACAGTCATAAATGAGCATGTATAAGCAGGGGTTGCAATTCCAATAGCCTTAGCAGTAAATATTCTCCTGTGTGGTTGGAGTTGGGTCTCTAATGGTTATTACACACACTCCATTTCTGCTGATTTATATGAGACGTGCTTGGTATAACTTTGTGCTGACACACACCTGAACAAATTTTTGATAAACACATACTGGCACTGCAGAAACCTGTCCCATTACACACTTGTGCTAGTATGAATTAAACTACTCATTTCTGTATTCAGTTTGTGCTCTCCTAGCACTTGACCGCTAGTCAGAGGGCTGAATTTTGATCTCTAGCATTGTACAGTGCCAACAAAAAGCACCAATTTGGATCCTCACCGCAAAACCTGAAAAACCAGTTACCACATCAGGGCATCAAGAAGAACAAATCTTCCCCACTCACACCCCTGGCTTTCCCAAACACATATAAACACATGTCTAAATAAAGACAAAAGGAAACTAGCGGTAAAAAAGGGCAAGCCGAAAATGACCCGTTACCCTTTTGAATCCACTCCTCCTTTTGCACTTGTGACCGATGGGGTGTTAATTAACAGCCTCCTCACACCATCACATGTCAGTCAGAGCTCACTGTCAGTTTTCCAACTCCTTTGGCAAGGCAGTTCCTTGCCTGGAAGCCGTTGCCTTCTGCAGGATTTGCTGCTCCTGAGGAAAGGTGCTGCACAGCCACTATGCCTGGGCTGCTCTCCAGTCAGCTCATCCAGAGATGCTCACAGTGAGCTCATCATGCCCAAGCCTCTCAGCCTAAGGTTTACTTCTCAGTCCCACTGCCTCTCTCTGGCACAGGTACAAAATGTTTTCCATACCATCTGTTCATCTGTGATATAAGCAGGGTCAGCAAAACGTTACATCAAAGTAATTTACACCTGTTCGTGCTGACTTACCAATAAGTAACACATCAGTGCTGAGATGAAGCTATCTACAAACTTCCTAAGGTGCACAAGCCTTTCTGAGAGGCTTCCTTTGCTGCACAGGTAGCTGCTAACCACACAACCCAGAAAGATTTACCAGGTACCATTTGCTACCATTGAACACCTAAGGCCAGTTACGCTGCCGTTCTGCTGTAAGAATCCTGATTTTAAGAACTCAGCTCCACAGCCTTCTAATAGGTTGCTTTTCCATTAAAAACAAAACCAAAACCAAAACCAAAACAAACGAACAAAAAACCACCAAATCCCACCCCTTCCCTCCTCCCCCCCAAACAACAGAAGTTATGAAGTCTTACTTAAATAATCAAACCAAGATGGGTTGTGGGGAGAGGTGGCTGGTTTGCTGTGTTTTTAAAACTTGAGTTTCAAAATTCCCTTTCCTTGTGCAATTTCAGGATTTACCACAGTGTTCCAGACTACGAATTCTGCCGTTGAATCAGCCCTACCCATGACACCCTTCAATGACATTCACAGGTCAGGTTTGGATCCTGAGCTGTAGCTCCCGTGTTCTCCAGTCTCGCACTCGCTACTGAGGGATGCCTGCCTCAGCAGGGTGTAAGAGGGAGAGGCAGATGAGGAGCCAAGAGACAGAGCTGCATTAATGCAGAAAGTAAAAGGTCAGTTCTCAAGGAGGGACTAATGAAAGGGAACAGGAGGAGAGAACAGTTCATTCTGGGGAAGAACATACTGTTTGCTATTTTAAATTTCATGCAAAAAATTTTCTCTTAAAATAAACGATTGGGGTTTTTTTCAAGACAACAGTATTGCTACACAAATTCCTTTTCAGTAAAAGTAGTCTTCTTATAATGAAAAACTATGAAATAAAACCCCACTTAATAATTATAATGCAAAACATCACATTTTGCTGAGACATTTCATTTTATTTACTCCTACCCAGAAAAATATTAAAAACTGTAAAATTATTGATGTATTTCAGCAGTTTTCAGTTTTCCCTATTTTTATTTGCAACTATTTCTCATATAAAATAGCAAATAAAACATAAAATTTTGATCATATAAGACTTTATTCTGCCTAGGATGACTTTATTACTGACCAAGGATGAGCAGCTACAAAAATACAGTGTGCCTATATTCATAACACCTTGAAAAGAAAACTGCTGACAGATTCTTAACAACAGCCCCCCCAAAACCCCTTTCATATAAATTCATCTGTTTAATAAGAATGTCCTCTAATAAGCAGGTCAGAGAACTGCAAAGCAAACAGGGCAGCTCTGCTGCTGCTACTGCTCCCCAGACAATACTCTCATCTCATACAAGAGAACCATTATAATATATACACAACTATTAGAAAATAAGTCATTTTAGATGTACATTTTCTGGATACTGAACACTGATGCATTTTCTCCTCTAGAAATCAATTAGTTTGTTAAAGCC
Source organism: Gymnorhina tibicen (assembly GCA_013399875.1). Classification (NCBI taxonomy): domain Eukaryota; kingdom Metazoa; phylum Chordata; class Aves; order Passeriformes; family Artamidae; genus Gymnorhina; species Gymnorhina tibicen. The sequence goes on from VXAZ01004644.1 coordinate 461,695, forward strand.
ATACTCTTGGACGTGAGCAATGCATCTCCCTGGACCCTCTGAAAACAGATCCTTGATTCTGCAACTGTGATTATTACAGCAAAATAAACCTGTGTGTGTATGGGAGAAGGGAAGAAGGGTCAGAACTGTCCCCCAAAAGATACAGAATTATTGACTGACTATGGACAGGTAGAGTTACAGTCCAAATTACGCTCCCAAAGTACCTTCAGCAAAAGTCTTTTTGATGATTTTCAGTTTGGTGTTGGTAAACAAATATATATGAAAAGTACCACTTCTGCTCTGTTCTTAGCATGGCTACAATGGCCTCGTGCTGAGGGCACATCTCCAGCCACAGGAGGATTTCCCAAAGCCACATCACCAGCCTGGCAGGGATGCACCTGGGAGGTGCTTCCCACCAGCAGCACAGCAACAGGCACAATCCAGAGGAACTTCACTAGACAATTCCATAACCCCCAACACAAATTGTGGCCCACCTGGCAATCATAATCCAATAGCCAGAGATGGGCTGCAAATATGGGTCTCTGTTGGGTCAGGAGAGGAGAAGGACCTTCCCCAAAGCAAAATGGGATTTGTGCTTCTGCTCATGGATTTTCCGATCATCTGGATCATCATGGGGTATGGAGCTGTGTGAAGGGCAGGACACACTTTAAATCCCAATGTCACCTTAGGTCTCTGCTCATGGGTTTCTGAGGTCAGCACACAGGACTTCACAGCAACAGACCTCTGGCTGACCACTTCAGATTGGCACAAAGATCACATGCAACCTACATATGGACACATTAACCTCTGGTCAAGCAGAAGACATAACCCAGATTGATAATCAATCCTATTTCATCTTTTTTCCATGAAAACCAAAGTGTGAAAGCTTGGGGGAACATCTTGCTCCCTCATGCAAGGAGTGTTAGGAGTGGCAGAGGGGGATGCAGTTTCTAACATATACCCAGGTCATCCTGAATGTACCAAGGAGACTTATTCAGCTGGAGCCAGGGTATTCCTTGGATGAAAGCAAGAGGCTCACACCAATGGCCAGACAGGTTTCCATAAGGTGTGTCAAGGCCAACAGGCAACCCTGTTGATCCTAATGCCCGCTGGACTGCACAGCCCACACAGGACATGACCCTTGCAGGGTACAAGGTAAAAAGGTGACCCCACATCCTGCCTGCCAGAATCAGTCACAGACTCTGAGATCAACAATCGAGCCACGACAGTCAGGGAATAGAATAAAGCAAGTGCTGCTGTCACATTAGCAATATTTCTGACCAGAGAGGGGGAAAAATAAAAGGCAGAGACTCATGAGAGCAGCCAGGCTGCCTGCTCTTGTTCATGAAGATGCCAGGGACAATGAGGAAGGACCATCTGGAGGTTGGAGAGAGCAACCAGGAGTCTCAAACAAGGTTTAGGATTTAGAAGGGGCATACAGGCCATAACAGCACAAAGAAGGTGGACTTGAGAGAATTGTACTGCTGAGGCAATGCCCAAGACCACAATATCTTGGCTCAGGTAACAACTTCTTTTAAAAATAAGTTTTCAAAACCTGCAGTAACTATATCACAGATGTGGATAACACAAACGTAACAGTAACTTCTCTTTTGTAGTCAGAACACATCTCAATGCCAACTTTCTTTTAGAATTTTTGCACATCACAGTAGTCAATGTTTATTTTGCTTACAGGTACACATAAACATTATTGCAAGACTGGTAGCATGACACACACAAAAATAATAAAAATTACATTTCAACAAGTTATTTCTAAGGCATTAGAAAACGTTTAAATTTTTCCTGATGTACCAGTGACCTTACACCTTACAAAGAGAACCCAAATACTTTTGAACAAACAATAGAGTATCAGTCATTGCTGCCCCTTGCAGCTGATGCTGAATCATTCAAAACAAATACTGTAAAACTTTGCCATCTTGAATTGCCTTGCTAAATCTTGGTGATTTTGTTCTTTCTTTTCTTTGTTATCTTCCAGCTCTGTCAAATTCTCTGAATATGCTGCAGCTATGAAATTCTTTGCTACCTCGACTGCCTATTATCAACACCTGAATCCATCAGCTTTCCACATTCCATTATGTCATGACTCCTATTGCACACCAATTTCACTGAGTCTCTTCCATTCTCTGACAACTAATTTTAAAGGGAAATGTACATGGCTGAATATATGACAAACTAACCTGCATTTCTAACTCTCTCAGGCTAATCTTAAGCAAGGAAATTTCTTTGGATTTCCTTTCTATCTCGCATAATGCCACTACCTCTGATAGTACCATTATATCACAGGAATAAAAAGAGAACATACATCAAGTATTAGAAATTCAGTGCTAAAAGATACTTTTGAAGCCATATTATTGTTACTCAAGCTCACCTTAGAGAAAGCAAGTATTTCTAAGAGACTAAAACCTGTTAGAGTAGTGAGTTCACCTTTGCAATGTTCTTTCTTACCAGTTCCACATTGTCTGCCACTGACATAATGATGGACATGCCAAGAAGGCCATTAGGTAGTTCTGGAATAGAACTTCGTATCTGGCTGTATCCATTCATCCAGAATTTCCCATAATATCAATGGAGCTGCCTTTATGGCACCCATCCACCACTCCACATTGGCACCAACCCCTGACAGAATACACTGCTACTTAAGTAATGGGGTTTTTCTGCAGAATCACAGGTTGTGTTGCTCCACTTCTGCTTCTCTTTGCAGTAGTTTCTGTCATGACCTCGACATTGTGGGGCTGTCGCTCAAGCCTCTCCTGCTACCAGCTGTACCCTGCTGGCACCCTTCAGCCTAACCTAGCAACCTAACAAGGGCATCAGGCAAAGAGATACTAATGGGACTGAGAGATTACCTAACTCATCCAGTTGCTGTTGAACCACTGCTGGTTGGGGCAAGACAACGAGAACAGACTAAACCTGTCCAAACAGGAGCGGTGATTGATAGAGGCAGACAGAAAATGAACCCGCTGTGCTTGCTACTGCCTTCACCCAGCACTAGTGACAAACAGACTCTCAACTGTCCAAAAGTCAGGTGAAAGTTATTAAAATAAAAACAACCACATCAGCCCATCACATATCACACATCAACAATTTTTCCTTTGTTGACTGATGAGGGAAAACAAACAAGCAAAAAACCAAACTGACCTTCCACAACACCTACAGGGCAAGAGGGATGTCCATGCAAGTGCCAGCCTTTTCTGACATGTTCTTTCATAAACTCTCACTTCAGACAAAATTTTAATTTGCTATTTTTTCATACTTCTTATTCTCTCAGAATAAGGCTTCAAAAGGATATGAAAGATACAGGAAAAGAAACTTTCTTCTCATTATGGGTCTATCTTGGATTATCTTCCAGTCCTCTGGCACTGAAGCTCATTCACTTCTCCCAAGACTTTTAGCCCTTTCCTTACACAAGTACCTTTGATCCAAATGAGCAAACAGTGGCTCATGGAATAAAATTAGGGACCAACTCTATAAATTATTTTTCCCAAGGGCCTTGTGCTTTTCCCCCATAAAATGCAAGTTTCCTATTTTTAAAAGTAAACATTCTTGTAAAAAGATGAAAATAAAATACTTGGCATATTTGAAAATGATAATAAATTACGGATTGATTCAAACGTAAAATAAAATAAGAGTTGAAGGCTGTTTACAGAAGAGCGTATGTACATCTTATTTCTGAATATATACAACAACCCTCATTAGGTACTATTTTTTTACTGTTTTTTCTTGAAAATTGCTGGTGAGGTGTAGTTGTACCAAACATTATCTATCTTTCAGGTCCATATAAGCTTTTAGTAACACCCAAGCTGCTCATATACCCTGACACTTGACTCAGAAGTCAAGACCTAATACAGTAAGATGTATGGAGGGCTCCTTTGATCTTAAAGAACAAATATCTGAAATTAATATTTGTTTGGATAAGCAATTAACCCTCCAGATTTGGGGATGGAAGCAGAGGTATAAGGGAGTGTCAGTAGAAACAGTATCCAGAGTTTACCTGCAGGGATCTGGTAGGCCAAACAATTTCTGTTCTTTTGACCCACCTGGCTGCTGTAGAAGACAGCACGTAAGTTAATCTGAGAGCCCAACAGAAACAGCTTCTTTATGCCAGTCCCAATGAAGCAAAAATAATACAATAGTTTCACCCCCCTCACCCAATGGGTGTCCTTTTCATTTCTTCTCCTCACCCAACTCTGAGGCTCCTTTCAGTGCTTCAGAGTTCCTCAGCTACGGAGGCAAAACTAAGTTTCACTATTGGTGACACCTGGGAAGGAAGGGTGAGGATGCGCATGGGAAGGCTTGGAGGAAGCCAGGGTTTCCCTACCCTTTTATGACCTTTGGGATTCCCTCACTTCTTCCTTCATCCTGTGCATGCCTCCAGGCTCCCTCCGCAATCCTAAAGAACCTCTTTTCCCCCATTCAGGATCTTTTCAACATCCCCACACTTGATTTGCAAAATAAATCAGCTTCTCTTCCTTCAAGGAGCAAGTGCTGCTCAGAGAGAGGATCCCAGGCTCTGGCAAGGAGAAAAGGTGTCAGGTCACAGTCAGACTCTGCTCTGATAAGGCAAGGGCAGCACGGTCAGATGCAGAACAACGCTGAGCTGGGGAGCTCTGGAGGACAGAGCTCACTGTGGCCCAGGTGAAAGAAGAGGAAACCACAACTTCTCCTGCCGCTGTCCCCAGTGCCAAGGACAACTGCAGTCAGAACATCTCATCATCCCCTTCTCAGCCTTGAGAGAAAGAGCTGCATTCCTCAGTTAAAGTTGATTCAGATATTGTCAACAGCAAAAGATGAAAGTATGAGGTGTTAAAGCCTCACTCAGATTCTCTTTCACCATCCATAAAAACGCCCACTACTTAATATTTTCAGAGTTACTTCAGGTGCAGCAGTGTACAATGGGGGAGAGTCCGCTCTGGGCACACCAATCTCAGACCTGTGCAGGGCACAGACCCAGCCCCACAGACAGCACGGCTCACGGGCACAGGCAGTAAACAAGTAGAAATAAATCAGTCTGTTCCCCCATAAAATTGCTGCCACTTGAACTGCAGTATCTCACACACTGATACTGTAGATAATTCGGTTTCATCTTGATTACGACCTGTATTAACACCCAAAGCAATAAAATCTTTCACATTCTCATTTTACTGAAGCCAAAGGACAAATCTTCTGCAGTGACATATGGCTCTGCTCCTCTGCAAGTATGTTAGACTGCTTACAAAATCTCCTTGTCTAGCAAAGGATAATGCTTTTTAAAATAAATTACCTGCATTAATTTGTATTTTCCACCAAGAAAACCTCACATATCATCATAATCGTCCATCTATACAGATATATGAGTTTCTCACATTCTTTGCACTTTTTTTCTTCTTTAAGGGGGTGATTTTAGACTATGTCATTGATTATACAGCTGTAACATGCAATTTTTTCCAGCACAAGAGTCAGCTTGGGGCTCACAGACTGCAGAGCAACTCCTGCATGGTTCAGACAACGTAAAGAACAGTCTAGGGGACATGAATTGAGGATGAGACTAAGTTTTTCAGAACTTTGAAAACAAGAGGTATTTCATAGTCAATTACTTGAGTACAATTTTCAACCTCAAGAGATTTGGTATTCATATGGATTTTTTTTTTTTAATCCAAAAGCTTTCTCTGTAGTGTGTGTATTGATATACTGTTGCAAACTTTGGGATACTCACTTTGATTAAAGACTCTTCTGCTCTTTTCCTGGCTGCACAATTCCTCCCCATTCCCCTGCAAGACAACCAGGTGCCATGGGCAGAGCAGAGATTATTCCAGATCACTGTTCTAGGAGCAAGAACTAACATTTCCACCTCTGTGAGACAGAAGAAACCCAAAACCATGGTCCCCAATGTCCTGTAGGAGACCTCTATTAAAGCTTTCTTTGTGGCCATCAACAGGTTTTATTTTTGTGTGATTAGAAAGCATTTCTCTGCTTGAAGAGGCAGGTTTAGATTAAAAAAAAAACCAGGCAAGAAAAGGTGAGAATAAAACTATGCCTCTACTTGTTTTTCCATCTAAAAACTATACTTCTGAAAACAGCCAATTTCAGATGAAGAAAATTCAGTTTATTCATTGTTTTTAACAAAACATCTTCTACCTGTGCCAACAACTTTTAAATAGCAAACAGGATGTGAATTGCATGACATACAGGAGTGGATTTTGTTTAGCAAGTGCTTAATGTCATTGTCATGGTTCCTAAGAAGGCAGCTTGCAGTGGCACTGAAATTTGCAATTACCGCAGCTTAATTAACAAATGCCCATTTCCCGTTTACATCTACTATGGAGATATTCAAGTTAAAAAAAGGGAAATATTTATTCCTGTACTACTGTACAAGAATGAAATGCATGATGAAAACCCCTTTGCCCTAGAATTTTGAACTATCGTTTCCTTTGGTCTATGATGAACTAATTAAGTCATTCTCCCCATAACTGGGGAGAAATCATAAGGTATTATTTGAGCCAGCTGATCTGCATCATTTGTGGGAATCTCGCCTAAGCAAAGCAGGAAGGAACTCAACATTAACTGCACAAGCCATTGCAGCCCTGTGAAACCATGTCATATTTTAAACCAGCCAGCATCTAAGCACCACACAGCTGCTTTTCACTGCCCCCTCAGCCAGATGGGGGGGGAAGACAATCAGAAGAGTAAAGCAAAAACTCCTGGGTTGAGATAAGAACATTTTAAGAATTGAAATAAAAGAATATTAATAAATTTTAATGAAAAGAAAAAGAAGAAAACCAAGAGAATTAAACCCAAGAAAGACAAACAATGGAGATGGAAACACTCTCTCACCACCAACCAACTGATGTCCAGCCAGTCCCTGAGCAGAAGCTCCCAGGTTATGACACTGTGGGGTGTGAGACATGCCTCTGGTCAGCTGGAGTCAGCCCTGCCAGCTGGGTGCCCTCCCAGACTCCAGAGGTCTCCCAGAGTCTATTGCTCCCCAGACTCCTTGCTGTGGGGTCGTACGAGGAGCAGAAGAGGCCTTGATACTGTGCAAGCCCTGCTCACCAGCAGTGAAAGCATCCCTGAATTACCAACACTGATTCCAGAACAAATCCAAAACAGCCCCATGCCAGCTACTGTGAAGAAATTTAACTCTAAACCAGCATACCACGGCATCTTCAGAATTCAAGAATTAGTTAATGTGTTGGTCAAGAGATGCCTGGGGATAGAAAAAGGATTTGTTCAGGCAGACTAATTCTTTCCACAGATTTTTGAGATGAAATAGCATTTCTGAAGCTCCAGCTTTCTTGCCTTCTAAAATATGCCATTAACCTCTATGCCAGTCATAACTTATTTTCAATTACCATGCCAACAAAATACATTGAGACAAGTAAATCTTTTTTGGCATCATATGCGAAGGGTAATATTTCACGGAATAACAAAATAATCTTAATCAATGACCTTATTCCAGGGAGGGGAACAACCAACATTTTGGGGCTAGTATAAATCTCTTGAGATATTTGAAATAAAGCCCAGCAAGAATACCTGACTTCTAATTGTGAATGCACTAGATCCAGAGACACGAAATGGGCACTAACTGCCTGATTACCTTTTTAGTGAACATGGATTTACAATTTGTACTGCAACATTAAGCACATCCATCCACCCTTTGCCACTGAGAAAAACAGTGCTGAAAGAGGGATCATTTTCTGCCCAAACTTCTTTCAGAACTCTCCATTTCTTCAATCATCATAATTTCTGGCTCAGGTGTCTGGGTGGGAGAGCTCTAACTGGAGGAGCAGAAAGATAATGGAGAAATCTTAGTATTAGACTGAACTTCAAACGTGTAACAAAAACACTACGTGGAAGTTTGACATCTAAAATTAGATTTACCATAACAAAATTGAAATGAATTTAAAAGAATTTGAGACCAGTATTAAGACCGGTATTTTTTAACTGTATATTGATCCTTTTTTGTCCAACTACTTTTCACAGAAATTTTTAAGTAAGAAAAAAATAAGTGAAAGAGTTTAAAAGTCAAATATTTCAAAAGCAATCATTCACCAAACACATCAATCAAAATTACAGGTAAAAATTGAGAGGAAACTTTTCTAACAGCTACTGTCAGCGAAAGAACAGTTTGTTCCATTAAATAAGCCATCACCAAAATTCCACTAATATGAAGGCAGGCTGTCAGAAAAGTAGGAAGTCTTAATTATTGTAGAAATCTAGTAAATCTACACATCTCTAACTTGGAAGTGAAACAACAGTGAAAGAAAGATTAAATCAGAAGACTAACAGGAAACTATTATCATTTGGAAAGGTTGGGGTTTTTTTAAGTCACAGTAAACAAGAAGCAGTCAAGTTTACTACTCAAAGCTAGAAAATTAATTAAAATTTGAAAACAAAACACTGCCACCTTGAAAACTACTCCTCCTCCAAAGAAAACAAACTGATTTAATTTTGGAAATCCACAAGCCATTTAAACTGCTTCCACTGTGACTGGGTTTTGCAGATTGCTTTCTTTAAGTGTTCAATAAACTATGAAACTATTAGCAGTCTTGCCATCCAAAAGTCCATTCATCAAATTGTTCCCTAATACCCTTTCTATCTAAACCTCATAGAAACAGAGATACAGCAGCATAATGTGGAGTAAAGAGAGAGGACTACAGGACAAAGAAAAAAATCTGAAGGAAGGTCTCAGTAGTTTTCAACTCCCTTCAATTTATTTTTCCCCACCAGCACATTATAGTTTCTGGTTGGGTAATACACCTCTTTCTCATCTACTATAGAGCTTATGATAGAGAAAACATCAATTGCAGCTCAATAACACATACAGAGAGATTAAAATAGACATTCTTGCCATTGAAAAATCACACATTGTGCAGCTGTTCACAATCACACCTGGTTTTTTTACTTCCAGGAAAAAAACTATGACAATACAACCTAATCTCTGGAAGACTCAAGTGAGATAATGCAGCTGAAAGACTAAATAGAATCTTAAAAGGGTTAATATTAAATAGAATAAATTAGGGATACATTTTTAACCTTATCATAATATTGAAAATTCGTTACTAACACAAATGTTTACTGCATTACATTAAAAACAACAGCATTTTCCATTTGACAGACACTGTTCCTTGAAGAGTTAAGAGTCCAAACATTAAATGTCGTATTCCCTTACTCACCTCAACACCCACTGCTGTTACCAGCCTTAAATCACACTGGTTCTACCACAGGGCACTAGAGAAACATGCTGACACAGCAGCAAAAGCTACCAAATATTCTCAACTTATGCAGAGCAGCAGCCAAAGCTATTTCAGTAAAGACCAAATTACAATAAATAGTTTGGGACCGTAGAATATATTTATTGTTCTGTCTACCTCTAGAGCAACTTTTGTTGCTGTTGCCATGGAGGTTGGAGGGAATGAAAGAAAACTCTCTTTAAATTAAAGGCTTGGAATGGCATATAATGCAGAATGACTTTTCATTAACAGGTCTTACCTGTTAATCAACAGCCCTATAATTAGTTCACTTTCAGATTGTTCTTGTTTTTTAAATGAGGACATATAACAATGGCTCTCACAGTTTATTACAAAGCATTTGTTCTAAGCACTAGAATAAAGAGAGGTGTATATTTTCTAGCTCACTTTGGATGAATCAATCCAAATAAAGGACTCTGAGTAGCAGGTACACAACTTGGGAAAAAACTTCTACATTCTTTATTTAATAATTTTTTTTAAAAAGTAAATATTGAATCTCTTTAGTACATCTATTCAAAACAATAATGGCAATTTAAAAGTATTTTTATATATTCTATATTTCTGTTTTTCATGTGCATATTATAAAATAATACCCTCCTCCTTAGCACCTCACTTGACATAATGGGTGTCAATAATTTCTGCATATATTTTTCACACACGAGCTATCTTGGGACAAAACAAATCCTTACTTCACGCAAAGACTGTTATCGCTTTTGCTCTGCTGCAGCAGATACACTTTCAGGTGATCCATGTCATAAGGTTTTCTACTAATTTCTCCCATATTNCCTGATTTTATTTTCCCATTAATTTAGATCCTGACTTGTGATCTCCCACTGGTTTGTCTTCAAACCAACACATAAGGTTTTCTACTAATTTCTCCCATATTCTCTGAGAAGCTACTTAGCCAGGACCACAACATCCTCCCCCTGAAAACAATAAATATTTTCTTCCTATTATGTTTACTGTCTAAAGGTAGATTGAGAGTCAAAAGACTGTATTAGTGCTTTTCAAACGCTATGAAGTCAGAAACAAAATGGTGTTCACTAAATGATTATTGCAATGCAACAGCAGTCAGGTGATGCACAGTTTGGGTAGCAAACGGGGAAGGATTTTAAAAGAACATTTGAAGAAAAAAAGACAGAGAAATAGGAAAAAAAATATATGGCATCTTCTGCACAGAAAAACTTGTAAGTGCAAAGAATCATCCAAAAGAACGTTATTCAGAATATGTTTAAGAAATCTACAGCTTTGCCTCCTACACGCTCAAGAAAATGCAGAGAGTGAATACCCAAGTCATTCATTAATGTTCTTGCAAAATTGGTACATTTTGAAAATATATTTGATTCATGACCTCATATTTTAAGCTTATGTACTGTTAGACAGAATTACTGAAGTTTTCAAAAAGGAAGACACAAGTAGCACGAATGTTTTAAAAAGAACAGTTTTCCCAAGCAGGGGATGTGTTCAGTGTTTTCTAGTCTGTCTTCTTTTAGACATTCCCATCAATGCCTCAGTTAATTACCAAAGTACCTCAGTAATTAATCTGATTGACCCAACTAACCACTGCTACACTGAGACAATAGTCACTGATATTTAGGGGGACAAAGGCAAACACCAGTTTCACTTCTGACAGAGAGCAGATGAAGCCCAAAATAAGCAAGTAGTTGTTAAGCACTTCATTTTTGGAATTACACATCTTTAAGCAATCAAAATGCTAAGTAGAAGATATCCTTTAACCCCAGGAAAAAAGGTCCTATCTCATTCAAATCTGGGGCTGCCCAATAATCACAATATGGCTGTGTAGCCATCGCTGCCAACTCATTTCACATCTCCTCTCTTTTGACAATTTTTATTACTTCTTTTTTTTCATAAAAATTTTTTATGCCCTTTTTTTAATTGGTATTTCGGTTTGGGTTTTTGTTAGTAAAGGTAAACCATTAAAGGAAAAACTGCCTATTATTCTATTTTTTCAAAAGCTCTAACCCAAACATCTTAATCATGAAGTAAATCATGCTCGTGAACGACCCTTGACACAAGAAGAGGACAGACTATGATGGATTTAGAGCAGAGGCACACTGCTGCAGTGTCACTCCAAACCAGGATTCATTTGCTTTCCACCTCATTGCCAGAACATTATCCCTTGGTGTTCTCTTCTTCTCTCCAGACCACACTGTCCTTTTCAAGCTCTCGTGTTTCATCATTCATCAGGCTCAAATCTTACTGAGACTCCATAATGCCTTTATCAAAAAGGCCGTATTTTTCCATGGCCTCTCAAATGTTAAAATTATGGGGATTTTTTTTCATGTAATACAACAGTGAAATAGGGAACATCTCTGAACATGCCCAATAAAAGTGCTGCTTACCCAAAAAGAGTAAACAAAGAGGTCCACCACACACTAATAACATATGACGAAAACAACATCTCTAATACACAAATATATTTTCATGAAACATTTAGCATGCTAGCATAACATACATGTTCAGAGTTACCCTAAATTGTATATAGAATGCCTATTACATGTTCCAAAAAAAGAACAGAAAAATAAGATTTGGTTGGATTTTTTTAATAAACACATCTCATAAGGCTGAAGATTTCATATCACCTCAAATATTTCAGGGAGAAATACTTAATCTAAAAAAAAGAAAAGACAACTCCAGAAATTTCAGAATTTTAATCCTACTTAATATCAGATCATTACATTAGATTTTAGAGATTCATCCACCTTATCACCACAAATGCATAACTTTGAATAGAGATACCAGATAACTATGGTTATTCTCCAGTGATGTCAAACCTTCCCACACACACAGCCCTCATCCCCCCAGTCTGCAGGCGGGGAGGTGGAATCTTGTAATCAAACTTCTTGAATCGAACATCAAAATGCCCCCAAAATCACTCAAAACCACACCAGTTAAACAATTTTCTTACAGTGCTTGCCCTGGTTGTGTGAAAGCCAAGAAAATACACTACCACAAGTTACAACACTAAGATAGAACTAAAGCTTCCTTATGACAACGCAGCAGAGTTCTTCCCTGAGCTCTGAGCAAAAGGAGGTCTGTCCACATGGAATAACGCCGTGCAGCACTCAGCAGCTCCAAGACTTATTTACTAGCACAGGACACGGGAATATAAAGGATTACCTATGGATGATCGGAGATTTATGGCTGCCTCTCATACCTGCTTCTGAACAGCACACTATCAGTGAAGTCCAAGTGATGCTTTTCTGCCCTGCAAGAGCTGCACCTTGAGATTCTCCACAAAAAACGTTTTTACTGACAGCTGGGACAGTGGGTAACCACAGTTACATTATCATGCTAAACATCTTTTCCTAAGAGGAGTGTAACCTCACCTTTGATCACTATTCCAGTTCTAATGCCAGTTGTGCTGGGTGTTTCTATCCCACCATCACACAGGCAGCTATTTTAAAGCCACACTGAGACAAAGACAACACAAATACATACTTTGGAAGATAGATGGGCCTTTTTTCAATGAGGAAAAAAACCCCACCACACTGTTTCAAAGTAAAGGAGATGAAGTCATCACTGCACTGACATTTTCACCTTCTGCTAAGACTCAAAATGTTAATATTTCACCTCCAATACCTCAAATAGCTCAGGGGAAGTGAGAGCTAACACAAGGAAGTACACAGGCTGATGGGAAATTGGAGTCTTCCTCCCAAGCAAACTTCATTTTATGTACTTGCTCCTATTACATAACTGTCACATAACCTAATGAAGAACAAGTGTGGGGAGTAAAAAGATGGGCCAGTTTCAATCCTGGTGTTTATTTCCACAGACTTGTTCCAAAAGGTGTGTGTATTTCCTTAAGAAATATAAAATATTCCTAGTAAGTAAGACACCATCCTCATAACCAGATTCTCAGGAATATTTAGGTGTTAACTCACCCTTGATTTCAGTTGAATGAAGTGTGTAAATACTTCTAAAGATGTGGATTTTCAGAATACCATTACACAATGGCAGATTTTAAGCTTTGCTCCTTCTTGAGTACCACACAAGATTGTGACTTCTTCTGACCTTACTTATTCAGAGCATATTTTAAAAAATTAAGTGTCAGACAAAAAAGCCCCATTATTTATTTGAACTGATATGGAAGAACCACTGGAAGTGAATCCTAATATTTAAATAATTGGTCAGGTTTTTAATGCAAGTATCCATGCACTCCCATTTACTTCAGAATTCAGGTAAGAAATGACATCAGGTGGTATTAGAACTTCAGTTATTTGTGAAGACTCCCCACATCTTTGAAAAGCACAGAAATTCTCTACAAACAATACAGCAAGTGCATGCAGAGGCACCACTTAGTGTTACTCCTCAGAAGTCTGAATTTAGTTATAACAAGCATTGATGCCTACTGAAAGGGTTCAGAAAGCTTAGGCTCAGATTTATAGTGTCATTTGACAAAAATTCAATAGCTTTTGGAGAGCAGTGCCTTGCAAACGCAGATGTTGCTGCAGACATCTGTTAGCTAAACAATGCCGAGGTGCATCTCCCTCTGCAATCCCATCCTACCAGGCAATGGTCTGGAAAACCTCAAAGCATAACACATTAAGTTCAAGAAACCATTTCAGGGATCCTGACTTCTCTCCCTTATCATCTGTAGCACATGTTTACCGTTTATGGCTCATCACCAGCACATGCAATCACTTATATTCCAAATGCTCAAGGAGCTCTGTAGCTGAGGAAGAAAATGCATTAATATTCTGAACTACCTGCAGGGATCCGAACTTGGAAAGGTCCATGACTTTGTACTGCAATGCCTGGGTGCCTCTGACACACCGTGCTAACCTAAGTCCCTCCTAACAAGTGCAGCTTGCATACATAAAGCAATATTGATTCAGCTGTGCAGGGCTGTTTGCCCAGCCTTTCAGAAGCACAGCTTCTTCAAACACTGCTGCAGACATCAGACCGTGTCTTCCGAGGAGAAGGTTGGTGTTTGTCAGCGAGGCTTGACTTAATGATGCACTCTGCGCCAACGACTGCATTTAATTAACTTTTCTTGGTTGGCCTCACAGAGTTGTTTTCTACTATCTGATCTTGTCTGCATGAACCCTGTTATGATTTCATGCAAGAAGGAGGCTTGCAGCCACAACCTCTTTCATAAATAAAGCTGCCCTGATTTATAAAGGATCCGGTGATAGGAGCAAAGATATCATGGTATCCATGCCCGCATAAAACACAGCACAAAGCTGCTTTCTGAAGCAAAATATCTGGAGACTAAAGCTAAAGGAAAGAATGCCACCCTTCTAAATGAGAAGTTCAAACAATTTAATAAAGGGAGGAAAGAGGCCAATAAGGGATGGTTATTTTGAAATGAACACTTTTATCTGTACCACATGGTGTCTTTCCCAGTGGCACTGCTACAATTCAATAGCATGATTTCATGAGAAAGAATAAGATCTTGTCTTTGTTATGCTGCTTTCAGGAGCCAGTTTGTTTAAACTTTCCAACAAGGAAGATATACCAGCTGATGTTTTACATGAACTGCTTTATCTATCACTTAAAATGCAAAACAAAACATGACATATTCCCACTTATCCAGCTGTATTAAATTTAGTATATAAATACAAGGACTGTTCAAGGGTAAGCAAAGGATTTCTGTCTCAGAGATCCTCTAAAAATTCCTTCTTGATGCTTTTTTTCTTTCCTTTTCATACAAACACATTCTAGGCAGAATTGTTAAAGAAAAAATACACACATGGGCAAACTCTTTTGCTTTCACTTCTAACCCAGACAGCAAAATGAACATGAACATGTGTGAAAGCCACATCCCTCTTTACCTACAGCTGTGTCACTACACATATTCTCACTGCAAATACTATTCCTCATATTTTTCTTCTATATATCTGGTTTAATTAAGATGCTATTTGCTTCCTGTTTTATCTGTAACATCTTCTCAGCATTTATTGGGGGGCAAGCATTTCCAAGCTTATAGTACACCAGGTTACCTTCTATAGAGTCTGCAGCTCACAAGCATATTCACCTTTCCTATCAAGTCTTTTTAGCTGCAGGCTTTCAAGCTTCAAGCATTTTAGATGGGAGAAAATGTCAGCTCCTCCAACTCTAAGACAGAGGCAATGACGTACCAGAAGATAAATAAATGACATCTAAGTCACTTTACCTCTCAAAGTTCTGGCTTTGCAAAGGAAGAGTCAAGGAAAACTAACTCAGTCTTTTTGCATGACTTACCCTTATGCCATTAAAATAAACATGAAACAATATGTTCCTTTTTAACCACTTGATGAGTCAGTTCAGCTCAGAAAACTGATAAAAGGTTTGCGGAAATAAATTAATATTGCATGAATGATGCTGGAGCTATTAAACAAACATAAGTGAGAACCCATCACTGAAGCCAAAAGAGACCTTTATATGATGAGGGAAAGTGGCAGAAAAGTCAACAATCATTATTACAGCAGGTCCTTTGCCCTGCAAAAATGGCATGTGACCTAAACAGATGTGAGCAGTGCTTATCTCTGACATAAACAGTTATGCTGCTTATATGAGACCTTACAACTCTATTACATTGCTTTTAACAATAAAAAAACCATTCTTTTAACACCAATTTTTTCCTCATGCAAAGGAACATTTATCAAAATCTTTCAGTCAAAATCTGTCTTCAGAAGAAATGAGAAGGAAAGAAGAGTAGGGGGGTTTTTTAAGCTAAGAAACAGCTCAGTTATTGGTGTTCTGGTTATGCTTTTACAAGTCTGATGCATGAAATGCACTTGAAGTCTACTGCTGATGACTTGATGTGAGATAGCAAATATTGTGACTTATGTCTTCAGAAGGGAAACCTACATTTATTTCTGAAGATGTGGTCAGTTCAGTTGCCTCTGCTGGAGGCAGAGAAAAAGATCAAAATTATCAGCCTTCCTGCAGGAGTCAGATGCAGATCTGCAGATCACAGATGCATCAGAGATGCTACCGAAAAGTAGCTGCTGTTTCTTACCCACTTTCACACTCTGCTTCAGAAATACCCACTTGTGTGACAAGAAAGGAGGCAAACCTTTTCATTGACCTTGAAATACACAAAGTAAGTTCTGCTTCTGAGCACAGTGACCTCCACAAACTTCAGTTCCTGAGCTCTCAGCCCAGCAAAGTGCTCACATTTTAATATATCAGGATTTCTGAAAAATTTCAGAGATACAGGTGAATCAGCAGGAAAAACATAAAGGATTGCTCAGATGCAAGAGGCCCGCTGCCTTTCTGGTACATATAAAAAAAGTAAATTCTGATAGTTTTTTTAGTACTTCAATGTATGATTTTCCAAGGATCCTGTTTATTTTCTCAAGAATGGTTTATCTTACTTGTATCAAGGACTGCGTTTGAAATACACTCTTGACAACATTTGCCCAGTTGGGGCAAAAAAAGAATGAAATACTTTGCAGTTACCTTTACCTTAAACATGTTGACAGATTCTCTGCAAGTACTTTTTTTTAAACAAGATCAGCCATTAGGAAATATTATTGGTCAACTGGCTTATTCAGTACTGACATTTCTTTAAGTTAGTTATGCCAAATATGAGTAGATCTACAGAAAAGGTCCATTCAAATTCAAAGATAAAGCTTCCACAATTTAATTTTGCATGCTAATGAGTGTCCCATGGAGATTTTAGAAACTACATCTTCATTTAAGAAAAGAGGTAGAGCAAGAAGTTAGGAAGTTACATTTATAGGAACAGCAAAGTCTTCAATAGAGAGATCCCTTAAGGTACAGAAATTACTATCATCTGTTGCATAAATTCCCCATTATGCATTGTCTGCCGCATGTAACAGTGGCCTATGATTAAACCTGATTAAATCTGCTTGCACTGGGGAAGACTCCAGCCTAGGCACTGGAAAATATTGATAGTCAGAAAAATGCACCTGTAGAGATCTGTCAGTACCCTTGCTGGTGTCAATCATGGGAATTGTCAATACAGTATTACTACAAATTCACATTTGTCTGATGTTAAACAGCACTGGAAATTTAATCTTATTTACTCTTAAATGTTCATTAAAGTTTATTAATATCTTAATTTATTAATAGACCCATCTTATTGTTTCTGTGTTTGATGGAAAACAAAACTTCTCCTTTATGATACAAAGTCACAAACAAAAATTTCATATACAATACTTAATTTAAAAAATTAAGCCCCCTATTACAGAATACATATTTCCATATATTCCCATGTCAAAAGACACTATTAAAACTACTCCCTTCCTCCTTTCATCACATATACACATATTTTACAACAGTTATTGTTTCAAAGATCTCTCTCTAATCACCCTCTGTCCTTCATCAGGAATTAAATTATTTCATATAGCACATTAACAATCTTCAACTATTATTAGAAAACATCTTCCCATTAGCCTCCTTCATGTGTTGTGTTGGCTTTTTTGACTTACTGAAAATAAATTGTGAAGGACAGCAGAAGAAAGCTGTTTCTGCATAATTCAAGCAAAATCACAGAAAAAGGAAGCAGTATAATCAACAACTGCAGTGTTCCTCTGAGACCTTCTTTCTTATTATAATATATAACAATCTTTTGAAGAAGAGGAGACTGATAATTACTCAACATCATCCTCTAAAAAGAAAAACAACCTGAAGGTAACAAAACAGTTATTTTTCACCCATATTAAGAAAAATTAAATGTTAGCATATTTCAGTGTGTTTAATTAAATTACAATCTATTTCACATAAAAGGAGATGGTTTTGCTCAGGGTTGAGAGGATATTTATTTATTTATTTATAAATCTATTCAATTTCCTGTAACTTCTGACCAGAATAGTCTTACCTGGTACTTTTTCTTTTCCTCTCCTTCTCACTAACATATGTATTTTGTTTATTGAACCAACCATGTTGCAATTACAGAGTGGAGGACAGACCAATCAGCAAACAAAATATTGAAGACTCACCATTTACACAGACTTCAAAAGATTTGCAAAGGTCATCCTCAAACAGGCAGCCTAAAAATACAAAAGAAAGGTAAAATTAATACAGGTTTCCTACTGTGGATAATTAGTGCACATTGAAGACCTGTTAAATGCTCAGCAAGTCAGAGATTTGGTTGGCCTTGGGAGTTCAAACTGGGCAGTAGAGAAAGTCCAGAACAGGTCTGATTAGCACCTCTCACTAACTGGCAATGTCCAGAATAACCTTTGATGTTTTTCCTCCCCTCATTCATCTACTGAGGGTTCAGTTTTTTCCATGCATGTCTCTCTCATTAAGTAATTTGAGGGGCTTTATGTTCTCTTAATTTTGAGTATGTTATTATACCACAGCACAGTAATGCTGCGATACCCTACACGAATACACACCAAGAAACCAAGAGCATCCTAACAATACTGCTACTGCGATGAGACAAGCCTATAAATCAGCCTATAAATTGCTCAGATTAAGCTTGGATTTAGTAACTCACCATGCCTAAGGCTTCAGGAGCACTAGCTCCTTGGAGAAAGGCTTTCAAATTAAGCCATCCCTACCAACAGCCTGATACCTCACAGACAGCTGACAAATCAGTATAGGTCTATGAAAAATATCCTTGGATTTTTTCCATTTAAAATAAGAAATTTGTTCCCAAACTTGCTGCTTGACAAGCCCCTGCTACACCAGCTCCATACTTCACCCTAGAAACTGCATCCAGTTCGGCAATCCCAGCTCTTTCACTTGTACACATCTTCATGGATACTGTTCCCCTGTCACCAAACTGTTCTGTCCCCCGGTGTCACCCAACCACACACTGAGACAACAGCAATTATTGCCTTTGTCCTCAAACGAAACGAGCCCCCACTGGTATTTGCCAAGGCAGCAGGGAAGTGGGCAGGATGTGCCTCTCCTCTGGGCACTCCACACTGGGACACAGAGACATGGATCAAGTTCAAAAACACCATGAAATATCCTGCTACTGTTAAGGGCACTCACTTTGTTAACCCAATCAGTAGTCTCATTATTTTCTGACAAAGATAAAGAGTTAGGACTGGAGAAAATCTGAGGAATTAAGCTGTATTTTGGACACAAAAACTGCCCTTAAGAACACATGTTCACAATTAAGCCTTTTAATTTTCCTGGGAAATATCTTGTTTATAAATGGACACACGGAGTTATAGATATGAAACAGTCTTGAACTTTTCCACACTTTGCATCAAGAAACCAGCCAGGAACTACACCAGGTCCAAACACATGAGCAAATCCTCTCTCCCCAGCCATGCCTATCTCCGTGAAAGCACAGAGTACAGAACCTCTACTCACCAGAGAGTCCAGTGGATTATGTAAGCTGTCCTTATAAAAAGAACTGAAAGGCTCAAAACCCTCTGACCATGAATTACCTGGCTCCTAACCCTGCTAAAAGAAAAGTTTTGGTGGGCTAGAGTGACTTAGGAATTTCTGCAAAGCCTTTCAGCACGTAACTGTATTAGCACATCATTAAGTCTGAACTAATATGCTGTCTCAGCAGGATTTAGCAGCACATGCTAGGTCTGAGCCAGGCAAGCCCAAGACATGTTGGAGAACCAAGAGTCCTTTACATCCATCCCACACTTGCCTGCAAAGACCACATACACATAACCTTAAGAAGATTTACTATATGCACACCAATAAAGAATTCTCTCATCCTTTTACCCATGCCCCAGTGAACTGTGGATATGCCTTTGGTACCTTTTGAAAGGGAAGTTTCAGATCAGGAAAGCTTCTTCACACAGAGTATGGCAGAATGGCATGTGCCCACACAGTACACAAACTGTGGTTTGTAACATATTCTTGAGATGTGGATGATTTTGCTCCAGACAAGTTTGTTGTAACAACCACTTGACCTGAAACAGCATCTAGAAACTCACTGAAGATACCTGATTGCAGCCCTGGTATTGACCCAGCCAAGCAGGAGGATGCCTGAACTGTACATTGACTCATAAAGAACATCAGACAAGAATGATGACAGGCAGTGACCAAAACATGTCCGCACAGAGTTCACAGCACAAGAGTCTAATTAAAAGAATAACAATGATCACTTTAGAAAGGAATTCTTGCAGAAAAAAATAAAAAAATAAAGACTTCAATCACCAATATAAACTAGACATGGAAAGGTATACTTCAGTGTTCCTGCTTCCAGAAATCCGAAGTTATCTGTTCTAAAAAAGGGTTTTATGGCTAGGAAAAATCTCTCTTCCTTGTTTTCCTGTGAGATTACAAAATAATTAAAACCAGAAGCCTGAAATATCTGTGTCCAGCAAAGTGCTGCAGAACTTGTCCTGTGATGGAGGGAAGACAGGCAGTTTTGTAGTTACTTCCCATGCTGCAGTGCTGTGGATCCAAAGGGTGTCAGATGAGGAGTTTCAGCCAGGAATATTTCTAGTGGAGTGGCACGTTGAAACAGTGACTGGTTCACCCAGACTCTACTGATTTTGAAGCACCTGGGAGCTGGGATTACAACCACCTGCTGTCTGTAGCCACCTGCCAGAGGCAGGCCATCCTATAATAATATACTGATACTCCCAGAAGCAGAAAAATACAGATACAAGATGAAGAAAATGAGCCTGCTTAAGTACAAAGAAACCAACAGCCATGCTACCTCTATACAGAACTCTGATTTTGCTTTATTGACTAATATATTTTCCATGAAAAGCACAAAAGAAAACTGCCATTATCATGTTTTAGTTTCTCTGTTAATAACTGTCTTTATTTGATGCTTAGTGTAGCAAGGAATCTTATTAGACTTGTAAACCTATGTCTTGGAGAGCAAATTAATAAAGTCAATGCATAGTAAACTATATTCATGTATGATTACTCTAAAATAGACAAGGACCTCCAAAACACCTTGAAAAATATTTTGTTTCAAGTTATTTATTGCTAGAGTTGATTGTTATGCATATTTCACCCAACCAGTCAATATGCTAATTTAGCTACTAATTTATCTCCTGCTATTTGCTGGAACATTAGAAAGCATCGTATCTCATTTTAAATATCATCTACCTGCTATTAGTAATGGTGGTAATAAGTCAACACTGAAGAGTGAAGTGGTATAACCTCCAAAATATATTTAATTCTGTTCATGCCTTATGGGAACAAAATTGCATTGCATTTTCTACCAGAAGAATCTCCCTACCACAAATAATCTCCCAGTACACATAAACTGTTGGTACAACACTTTCAAACACCAGACCTAAAGCCCCAATCTCACTTCACACAGCAGCCCTGAAATAACAAATTCTCCATATAATTATCCAGCATACCTTGCCTTGCAAAATGTAGAATTTAAAGAGTTTTCTTACCTAACTTGCATGAAATTCAACTCTTCAATAACACTTACATGGTCTCCACATCTCAGTAGTGACAAATCAGGTCAATATATTGTACATAATGCATACTAATTGTGCATTATTAAATAGCCACAAAAAGAGATTCCATAGGGCCTTGCAAATTCTCCTGCCTCCCTTTCCTCCCCCTTTATATCTCCAGTTTCTCAGAGGCAGCATAACATAATCACAAAATACTGTTGCAAGTACAGGACCTAAAAGTTTAAATTTCTTTTTTTCAAGTTATTCTTCTCATGAGACACTAATAAAACTATTTCCTTCTCTTCATCATACAGTAGTTCTGCTTTCCTAAGACAAAAATAGGAAAGTTTAAATTGCACTGGAATATATTGTTTGTTTTGACTTATAAGAGAGCCTCTGAAGGTTAGGACAGTCAAGGCAGCAGATGAAATCACTAGAGTTTCATCTAGAAAAAACTGTAAAAATTAACTTACCAGGAAAATATTTTTTAAAAATTGACATTGACTGATGATTCAAATAGTTTATATTATGTTTATTTCTCTGTCCTTTCCCCCTGTTAATCAACTCAGGATGATCTTAAACTAAACATCTCTTCCAAGAACACCATAAATCCTGCAAGGATTTTTCTAAATTAAAATTAAAAAGCAGGTCATAGACTCTGTTTATCAAAAATTGTCTTATAATCATCAAAAAAAAAGACAAACAATAGGCAAGAACAGCTACCTTTCTTTTGAAACTGGGAAAATACAAACATTCTAAATCCTTCGTGTTGCTGAGGTTTCTCTACCTTTTCCTTTCATTCTCTTACTACAACTTCCACGTAAGCACTTAATGTCTCCTCACATTTGCAGACCTTAACAACCCCTCCCCATCACAAAATTTTAGCCAGTACATGTTCCCTTAATCAAAATATGCCAACAATCTTTAACACGTTAATAATCTAGAATGAAAGTGCACCCCGTGTTTACCCGTTTCTTTCATATTTGGCTGCAAGGTAAAGTCAGGAGACCTTGAAGGGTGAGTACAGCTCACCACTGCTGGTGAGGGTAAGAACCAAGGAAACACCTGGGCAGGTCAGTGCCTCCTTGGATCTTTAGCCCCAGCTGTGGATGACTCTAAATCGAAAGTCACATGTTTATTTTCCTATAGTAGGATTAATAAATAGGATCCAATAATTACATTTTAGAAGCGCTCAACTCACACAACTGGGATAGCTTTAACTGAAAAATCCAAGATGGTGCCCAACAATAACAAATGATAATCTGGACACATTGGTAGCAAGAATCAAACAAGGTTTCTTGCAGAAAACTGATGGGTGAAATCATCTGTTTGAGAGAGATATTCTTCTCACTAATAGAGGTGAGAGATACAAATTTGCTCAGTCTGCTAAAGCTGTGATCTATCCAACACATCCTCATCTGTCTGCCATACACATGTGCTTAGCAAGTCTAGAATTACACAAAATTGCATGAATGTCTGGGGAAAATGTATTTTAACCTGATCACAGGCTTTAAGCGTTTCCCAAACCCTGGGGTTACATAGGTGAGCATGTGGACATACTCGTGTAACGTAGATATATACTCATTGCTCAAAATTTATCAACTGCCTGTGAAAAATCAGCTGCTTTCCTTACTTTAGTTTCATTTTAGCATTCACTTTGATCAAAAACCTAGATATTCCCTGGCCCTACCTTTTAAATTTTCATTCTTATCCCCTTTCTCCCTTGCTCTTTGTCCTGTTCCAAACTCCTCCACTCTCTTCCTGAGAAGTGGGGTTTTTTTCACTCCTACTTCTACTCTCCAAGAAAATATTGTCCCACCACCAGAATGCAGCTGCCCCTTCCTGACCCTCCCAAAAACATGCATGCCATTCGCAGGCACTGCTTCTCCTATGTGGTGCCCTCTTCTTTCGCTCCTGCAGGTGAACAGCTCTGTCACCTTACCAGTATTGACTGATGGCAATATCTGGCAGTCCAGTCCACCCATTTCCAGAGGCGCCCTCCACTTCCCTTCTTCTAGCACATTCAACCGGGATATCCAGAATGTTCTACACTGAAAAAGGTATTTTATCAAGCCCTCAGAACCTGTGGTGGTTTATCAACAATAGTTTAATGATAAAAGAACAGTAAATCAGTGTGGTCAAGAATAATGTTAAAGTGGCACATAATACTAAAGGGGGTCTTTCTCCCAAGAGGGAAAGTGAGAAAAACATATGACAGCATAAAATGTACTGAGCTTTGATCTTCTTCCTTCACTCCACCTTTTATGTTTTTTGAATGTAATAGGTGCCTGATGTTTTTGTAACACTGCAAACTCTTGAGAGAAAGGTTTTTCCTTTCTTTTTTAATTATGTTCATGTACAAAGCCTCATACAACAGAGCACTCATCCCTGGTGAAGAATCTAAATTAACAGTCATAAAGATGACAAAAGAAATCCCTGCAGTGGTTAACTTGCACGACTGTGCAATCTTCTGCATTAAGAGTTTCCAAAGTAAAGTAAGGAAAGATTTCCCATAAGTGTTACAATATGGTGCTAACACTTCCTCATCTCAGAATTACCCCTTCTTTCAATCATTTTTCATACACACTGATTTGTATATTGAAATATGACTCTAGCCAGAATAATTCATCATGGAATAGAGTTTTCATTCATTAGGAAAAATTTCAGTACTAAACTTACAGCCAAGATTTGCCCCTGAAGCCTCAATGGTATTACATAGCAGTACTTCAGTTACCTTCTTTTTATCACTTGCCCCTCCACAGGTATGGATTGGTGCACTAAATAGGCAGCATAGTACAGAAATGCTGTCATGTATATTATTATTTCTCATTATGTAAACCTGTAATTTGTCCTTTCTGCATTTAGGGGAAAAAAAATAGATCTTTTCCTTTGCATGTAAGTAGTCTGAGCATGTTCACCACCAAAGAAAGGAATTGCTTTGTGGTGAAAATACTATTAGTTTATCTGATTACTAATGCCATGATTGCAATGATGTAGGGCTTTTCTTCTGGAGAACACTGAGAAAAGGTCACTACTAAGAAAAACTGAAGATGTGAGCAGTAATAACAGGTCATGAAGAGAAGAGACACTGAAAGTCCATCACTAAGAAAGCTTTAAAACAGCATTTGCATTTGCCTAGAGTTCAGAAAGTGGCTCATACTTTTGATGTGCCATTTTGTCACTTTTTCACAGTAAACATTAAAAGAACTTGCATTATCTCCTCTGAAAAATTACAATTCTCTCACTGCTACATTTTCTAACTCTGTTTCTTTAGCAAGACCACCATTCACTCAAAGGCAAATGGGGAGCACAGACTAATCTGCCAAACAAGTGGCTCCACTAACTAATACTTAGTTATACTGGACATTAACATGCTCTCTATTTATATTAAAAATTAGGGGATTAATCCATTATATTAAAAATTAGGAGATTAATCCATTATTGGTGAATAAATAGAAGATAGTTTTAAAACATTACAATTATTACCTCTTAGGATCAAGACTGAAATCTTTTACCTTTAATTGTGGCAGAAGGGGTCAAATGTGATTTACTCAAGTCCCAAATGAAAGATCTTAGCCATTCTGGTGTCCCATATTGGGAAAAAAAAATAGCATCTTTACAATATAAAATGTAGGATCTGTTCCTTCAAAATTAAAAATTGTTAATTGGAGTACTCACAAACTGTAGACAAAATGTCATAAAGGTCCAGAGCAGGCCTTCAGTAACTGCAATTCAATACCTTCTGGTCACCAGCTGCTAAAACTAAATTCCTTACTGGGCAGGAACTGAAAGCACCCAGTGCCCACTGAAATCCCAACTGTAACTAAACAAAACTTTCTTTTGTGCTTAGCAGAGATTTTGAAGGCTGAACACCATCGAGTCTAAATTCCACTTCACTGTTTAAATACATCAACAAGCAGCCTGATATTTTTACCTGCCATTGTCTGTACAGTATCCTTCCCCACAAAATCTGCTGGCAGAAAAACCTTCTGGTACTATGCATAGCCATAAGACAGAACATTGAAGCTTACATACAGCAGAGTATGGCATTACCAGCAATGCCTTCTTCAATATCATTGCACACAGGCCAGCAAGCATTGCACTGCAGAGGCCTCTGTGATATTTATTCTGTGAAAGAACTGCTGTCATCATTGTATCTGTCAGCCTCATTTTGCCCATCACTAACTGCCAGTCTATTCCAGCATACTTGTTTTACAAAATTGCAGTACGGGAGTGAATTCTAAATGCTTATTATAACATAATTCTAGATGTCTTCCACAGTGCGGGTTAAGACAAGCTGAGTCAAAGAAATAATGAACCATTAGCTAGAGGAAACAGGAACTCTGTCTGGGGGTTGTGTGCTTTGGAAGATAGCTCTTTCAGGTAAAATATCCAAAATACTTACATGGTAAAGAAACTTACATCTCATCCTCTGAAACTACTCAGTCTTCAAGAGCCAGATTCAGTGACAGAGGGGTTTTATTAAAACAGTTCTTTAAAATTGTGACTCCTGTTTTGGGAAAACTCCCATTATTTCCATAATCAAAGGAAGGAGAAGAGACATGTTTATCATTTCCCTCTAACAAGTACCAACATTTTCTTTTCATTATTTGGCAGACATTCTTAATGAGTATCTCCTTGGTGTTTATAAAAACATAACTGGAATTTACAGCAATTCTCATCCACTTATATTGCCTCTAAAACCAAGCAATTACCCAATATTTAGGGGTAATATTCCTCTCCTAAAAATATCTTAAGCAGACTTCAAAGGCAGAAACCATTTTTTGCAGATGATCTCTCTGCTATTATTGCCTTTTCTGTTCTGTTTTACTTAGGAAACAGCACAGCATCTTTTAACCAATGATGCCTGTACCAAGAGCTGCAGTATGACCAATGCCTGTCATATGGGGTCCCCTCTGTTTTCCTTCCTCAGACTTTTTAAAAAATCCCTCTCATTTTTGCTTCATCTCTATTTCACGGTTAATTTGAGTTGGGTAAATTATCAAGTGGACTTGGCAAAAACAACTTGCAAGGAAAAAAGAATCCTATAACTCAGAGAAGTCTGAAGTGCAAGGGGCTAGTTCAGAGTCATTTATTGTAGGGAAGTAATTCTAATCTGAACAGCACACATGGGTGTGGGAGCTACACTTGCAGATGAGCTCCAAAAAGGAAGGCAGGACCCAAATACTAGTCTAAATCTGTCTATTTCTGTGTATCCATATTGAGATCTGATATATGTAGAAAACAGTAAAAACTGCTGTTTGGAAAAACAGCTTCATACCTTTATCATGCATTACTGAATCACATTGTAATGTTAATTTAGCGTGCTGAAATCACCTGTGTTCATCTAATGGAAGAGACACTATTATATACACTTGGTAATTTCTTTACTAAAGAGTTTAAACAGTCCAGAGTAATCCACATTAATTATTCATGTACTGGAGAAACATAATGAAAGTCAATGAAGAAATTCATAGTCTCTTGGAGTTCTTGAGGGAAAAAGAATAATATTAGGTAAACTTCAATGGACTGTGACATCAAGATTTATCTATACAATTTACCCCGGGAATTTGAATTGTGAATGAAGCTGCAGCATCCTCTAGGATTGGACAGAGTTATGAGAAACAGGTCACACAAGGATACTGGTAGCACATCAAAGTTAACAGTACTTACTGAAGACGCCCAAAACTTTTCCCTTTCCACAGAAAAAAGATCAAAGAATTGTAAAAAGGTTTGTCTATTAGATTTTTTTTTTTAAAGCTACCAAGAACTCAGCTGCCCCAATCAATACAAATTATCTCTTGACAAACAATCCATGTGCAGCACCTTGTGGTTTTGTTCAAGTTCTGTTGGGTTTGTAGTGTTTGTAACCACCTACACGG
Source organism: Gymnorhina tibicen (assembly GCA_013399875.1). Taxonomy (NCBI): domain Eukaryota; kingdom Metazoa; phylum Chordata; class Aves; order Passeriformes; family Artamidae; genus Gymnorhina; species Gymnorhina tibicen. The sequence continues at coordinate 489,070 of VXAZ01004644.1, forward strand.
GCATCACAATGACACGGGACAGAATTAGGACAATACTTTGTTATGCTGATAAAGAACTAAATCTATCCTGTATTGATTCAAAACTCATTTCAGACAGACGTTTACATTTATTACAGAGTAAAATTATCTGCTTCTACTTACTCTTGTGAAATTACACCTATTTGAAAGAACTGAGAGTGAATGGTCTTGATTTTGACCAGTAATTGAGCTCTAATTACTCCTGACTCACCCTGATGTTTCTGAGGCTGGCAGTAGAGCCAGCTGTCCTAGAATACATTCTGCTGTTGTGTCTGTGAAGCAGCTCTGCCTACTCTGTGAGACCAGTGAGATGTTTTTTTCCCTAGGCTAGTTGTTGAGAAGCAGCCACCATAATGACACACATTAGAAACGTATTTAAGAAAAAGCCTAATGATTAAAGCAATTTGGGGAGGAAGCCAAGAAAATTAGAGATAATTCTGAAATATGACAAATACTATGCTGAATAGCACCAGAATTCATCTTCTGGTTCGTTCCTAAGAAGTACACAAAAGACTATTTTTCTCTTTCTAGAAAAAAAGAAAAAGATTATGAGAAGACTAAACCGCTCAGATTCTAGAAGTTCATCTGTTACACTCCTTTAAACAAGGAGAAACTGCGCTTAAAATCCATTTATGAAGGAAAAAAACATCTGAAGGCTGGATGCTGTCAGGAGTTTATATAGGTGCTTTTCCCATTAAGAGTAGACAAAAGCCTTTGCTATACTGTAGCCATAGAGACACCAGCTCTCATTAACAGCCTCCAACGCCTGTTGATTTTGATGGAATTGGAAGTATCTGAGCAGGGAATTAGGGTCCAAATGCCTACTTTTTTTCTGTTTAAGCTTTTTATCTTTGCTGTTTTTCCTCTGTAATCTTTATTTCCATATTACAGACTCCTCTGTGCTAATTCCCTAACCTCTCCTGGATATTCTTTGCTACTGGGAGTTACCGGGTAGGAGGCACATAATGGAAAAGAGAAAGGAATGGGGATTTTCACATCACTATTCACCAATCAGGAACTCCCTCCCAGCTTCCTCCACTGCTACGCCAAGCTGCTCTGAACTCCAGAGCTTGCTCTGTCTGCTGAATCCAGCCTCTCCCTAGTAACAATAAGTAGCCTAGAGCATACACAATGAAAACAGAATGGGACATATTAATTCATAAAGGAATTACCAACATTTACTTCAGAGGTTTCTTCTTCTTTTTTTTTTTTTTTTTTCTGTTTGGAAATATAGAGAATCAAGGGGGTTGAGGAAACTTAGAAAATTGGAAAAAGTAAAAGGTACAAATTCAGAAGAAAGCACTGGAGGGAGAACCACAGTTTTACAGAGGTGATAATGAACACTTCACTATGCAACACCTGAAGAAAAATGTACAAGAAAAGGGGAAATGGCAGAAAATAAGAGGGTCTGAGAAAGGAAGTGCAGGAGAATAACCTCCACAGAAATGTCTGTAATGCATGATGTGTTAAAAGTGATAAAAAGTCCAAGGTACATAGATAAGCCAGTGGCAGAGATAAGAACAGCCCTGCATTTCCCTGCTAGCATGTTACACTGACTTTACAGGATGCTGTCTTGGGATTTCTGAGTTTAGAAGAAGGGGGCTCTCTCATTTCTTGGAGGCATCCTGAGAACAGAAGTTGTTTTACAATAATCCCATTGATAGATTTGCAAGTTGATTCCAAAGATTCATTAATTAAAGACTGGGTTTTATTTTTTTTCTTCCAAAAAATGCTTGATGTTAATATTTCATGAAATTCCACACATGAGTCTTCAGTCTGCAGTTGACCAGCATTTGCATAATTCTGTGAGACATGATATTCAGTGAGGTTTAGAATCAGTCTGGCACCTCATATGGGAGCCCTCTTAAAAATTCTTAAATTATTCTAATGAACCTGTATTATTCAAAAAAATATTTTTTTTCCTTCAGGATTTGAACTTCAGCCAAAACATTAAAACATAATGTTTAAAACCATACTTGGAGACTTTCTATTTGATGAATATATTACAAATCTAACTTTGTGTTGTTTCTGAATCCAATACTCTGCAGAAAGCAATGAAAAATACGTATGCAATGCTTTCTACATCAAAAAAGTGCAGTGTTTACAAAAAATCCTAAGACTTTAAAAAAACACACACACAAAAAAGCAACCAATAAATCACCCTAAAAGTCCAAAGCTTTGTGACTTTTATTCTCTATTCTACAAACTATATATCATTCAGCAGAAGTAAAGGCACAAGGATATTAAAATTATGCCCAGATGAGTAAATGAATTATTATTTTTTACAGTGCAACTTCATTTGAAGTATTCTTTCAAACCAACATGAGACTGTGACAAGAATGCCTGAAAGATCTGAAATTGTTTCATTAATGCTATGTCAAAAAAAGCAAAATGTGATGTGTTATTACACACTACTCTGTACAAGGAAACAATACTCAGCTACTTCTCTTCTTTTAGCCTTGTTAAGAATAAAACTGAACTATCGAATTCACATCAAGCACTGGCTTTTTTTGAGAAGGTGGCTTCAGTTTCCTGCAGGCAGCTGGAGAGTATCAGGTCAAGGACCAGAACAACAACATCTGCATCTACAGTTCTCCTCCTTCTGTATAACTTCCTGGAATATTTTTACTGAGGGGTACATGGGGGAAAAATGGTGCTCATGGAATATGAGCTGTATTGGTATTCTGCTGTTGAAAAACGTGCACTGGCAGACTCTTAGCTAAAACTTGGTTCAGGAGAAACTCAGGATTTTTACAGCTATGAGGTTTTGTTAATCAATTCCCTTTAGCTATTCATGTGATGGCAGAACAACAAAATCAAAAAACACTTTGTGCCACTTCCTGAGTAGTTGCCAGAACAATTTTTAGCAATTTTACATCACTAAAAACATTAAGTTAATGTGTAGTTTCAATGAAAAAACAGTTCTCAAGTGGCCCAGGTCTGATGGAGTATTACATCAGAGTAACACAGCTATTCATCTTCCCAATTTAAACAAAATAGGAGGACAGGCAGCAACTGTGAGGAAGGGGGAGAGAGCTACTCGTGGCTGACAGTGTGTGGATAGTACCTGCATCCTCCCTACCTCTCAGAAAATCCTCACTTCCCTTATACTCAGCAGCCCTGCCCATTGACATCTGATGATGTAATAACACATCATTTATGTAATTCTGGGTTAAAGGTAGAACACATATAAAAGATAATTACTGCTCAGTTAGTGCTGCTTTTAGTTGTAACACTTTATTTCAAAAGAGATATGAAAGCCTCCACAAGCTTTCAAATGACAGCTGGGTACTGGAGCCTTTCATCATTCCAGATCTTCCAAACCTTTACCTGCACTGTTGGCAAAACCTTCTCTAAGGGTATGATTCCCTTGTTGCCATTCTTTAACAGCACCATAACTTTCCTCTAACCCATTCTCTGTCTCCACCACACCTGCCTAAGCCCAGACCCTACCAATAAGGTCCCTATGGGCAGGACAGGGACCTTCGGCCATGGATTATCTCCCCAACCCCTACCTTCCCAAATGCTACACCTTTATTGCTACTACTGATAGTCTAGTGTACAACTACAGAATCCTAACAGCCAACCTCAGAAAAGATTACCCAGTCTTTTTTCCTCTTACAATCCACATAGCTCACTTCACAACATTTGCATTCCCAGATGGGTAACTTATTCTTTACCCTGAAGAAGTTAAAAAGAAACATTAAAAAAAGCAGCTGAAATATGTCACAAGGAAAAACTTACGAGTTCATTACTTCATAGAAGCTTTTTTAATATAATTTTTACTAAAATATCCTAAGAGATTTAGGGTGACTCACAAATGCCTAAAAATATGGAAGCTATTTTCCTCCTGCGTTCTTTTTTCCTTTATGATGAAGGAAATCTAAATGTACTTTGCTTTTGTTTCTTGTTATTTTTTGCTTGGTTTCTCCCTCCCCTTTCTGTGAGAATAATAAAGTACATTATGTTTTCACTTGCAAAGCTCCAGAGTGTGCAGGGCCTGCCCCAGCGGGAGGCACGGCACACAAAAGCACGAACCACACAGCTGCAATTACAGATCAAAGAGGATTGCTAATCTCACTAACTGCTACACCTCGGTTCTCCCACCTTCAGTGAGTGCCAAGCACTCTGCAAAACTCAGCATCAGTGTTTGTCTTTGCAAACGACAGGTAGATATATCTGTATTATACCCGCATGGATACAAATATATTAAGCATGTCTATATGATACCTGTATTAAAAACATATTCTTATTAATTATTATTGTTATTATTGTTATTATTGTAATAAAATGGGGTTGAAATTTGTGGCCAAAATATTGTCTTCTACTGCCATCTGAGATACCACAGACTAAGATACCCACACAGCACTGAGAGATATGGTGGAGATACAGTCCTTTCTGGAGTGCAGGACATTAGGCAAAATACCCACAGCACCTGAAACAATTCAAGGTGCCCTTTGTCAGGCAACTGAACCCAGACTTCTTTTCTAAAATAATCTAAGTGAGCCATGCCATAAAATTCCTGTTTTTGTCAGCTGGTCTTGCAGGTTTCTCATAGCGATCTTAAAAAAAAAAGTCAATGCCTAAGTACTACAGTTACCTGAGATGAGACCTCTCTACTGTGTTCCTTCAGATTGCAGAAAACCAAAAGTCTGCCTCTTCGAAACTGGTAATTTTGTCAAGACTCCATCATTTGAATACCTTTGAAAAATACAGATTCAGATGATACAAGGGCTCAGGAGGAAGGAAGAACTAAAAAAAGAGGCCCTGTACATTGTATTTTCATGAGGTTTCAAGGTTTGCTGAATGTCTTTGCTTGATACTAGTTCTGTTGGCATTGTAACCTTGGATTGCCTGCTCCTCTGTGCCTCGTTTTTCCAGTGTTGCAGGTGGTCATATTTCCACAATATAGAGTGAAACAGTCACCAAGGGAGTATCTTGTTCCTGGTATAGGCACTGACAGGCCTCCACTGATTTTTGAAATAAGAAGTTTGGATCCTAAATGTTCAGGACAGGAACAGGAATTAAAGCAGACTGGGAAAATGCTTCTGCTGCATGATAGAAGAGATGCTGTTCCTCAACTAAATTACGACTATAAAAGTGAATTAACCTTTCTTTCTACTTGAAAAAGGAGAAATATGCTTCCCCTTCCCTATATTTTGCTCTGGTCACACAGAATGCCTTCTGTTATTAAATGAGCAACTCTGTGAATCAGAAATTACTCCAGGCTGGAAAGCACACAGTTTGTGCTGGAAGTATTATGGTAGAGATGGGGGCCTAGGACAAGAGAGAGTGGCCCCACGTGGGCTTTTAAAGGAGAAGGTAGAAAACAGCTAAATAACTTTGCATTATATTTTTAGGATCCATTCCTAAAAATACTTGACATTACCTACATATTGTTGGATATTTTTACCAAAAAAGAAATCTAAAATATGAAGATTTTCCATGGAGACCTAAGGCTCAGAGATGCAGTCACCATGCCAGGTCACTGGCATATGGTGAAAGACAAGTTTGTGTGATAAAAACAAATCTAATGGGTTTATTTTTAAATACAAGCATTTCATGATGAATATTCAGCAAGACAGCTGCAGCCTAAAAATCATCCTGGATACAGACAAGAATGGTTTCAAATAATCACTGCATACATGAAAAAATCCACAACATTCCTCACAGGTTTACCTCTAGCCTAGGCATTTGGGATTATATTTTTTTGTTATTTGTGATATCTATACCTAAACAGTATTTAGAGGCAGTTTAGAAAAATGAAAACTAACACATCACAAAGGAGTAAGATTCTTGATTCCAGAAATAAACATCTGCCACTTGAAAATGATCATCTGTGGAAGTAAGGTGATGATTTAGAAACCTTGGGGGTTTTTCTCCTTTCAACTCATTCTGTATTTGTGCAGTCAATATTAGAACTAAAATTATTTTAATGGTATTTACCCTACCTATGCTGGCCTCTTAAAGAATAGGAGAACAAAGGAAATTAACATTTCAATCTTCCTTGCATCACTACTTAGTCATTGTAAAATCAGGGGGTAATAAACCAGCCTGTGGAGAAGACTGTCATCAAGCACACGCACAGACACGCATACACAGACACAAAAGGAAAAGCAGTTAAACTGCAAAATTCAAGCAGGACAGCACCCACCACCCTCAAACCAGGATGGATGGCTTCATAATTGTCTATGATAAGGCACTGATGTTCAATATTTCTCCCATGTATAAAGTTGATTTTTAACTGTATGCAGAGCAATGAAATTCAGCTACCTTAAAATTAATGGCAAACTCCTACTTGTTGCAACTGGCACCAAGAACGTTATTTTGCAGATTTATACTGCTGATCAGAACATGAAATTTCCTTGCTGGCTACATTGGATAGGTACGATAGAATAACAATTAGCATATTTTTAGACCAGCATCTATGCTGGTAGCAATCAGGCTTCAAAAATGACAAAGATCTCATTCATAGAAAATTTCCAGACATTTCTCTTTTCAAATTATAAACTTGGGTATCACTTATTGAATTATTCATTCTGCACTTTCTGTGTAACACAGAAAGTAGTTATGAAACTGGGGATTCTAGTTATCCAAAGGCATCTTAGTTCAGAAGGTTAATTTTCATTTCGACAAGTGAGAGATTCATTCTCTATTTCTGTGCCCCACTGCATCTGAATCCCTGAATGATCCCTACAGAAAAAGTGTAAAGGAGCAAAACTGTAAGGCTATTTCAAGTCTATTTCAAGTACTGTAGGAGTTTGACAGTATTTCATTTTTCAACATATGCTAAAACACCGTGGGATGACTTCTAGCTTCTGCAGCTTCATGCAGATAAATATGGCTATATAGGATCTGAATGTTTCCTGCAGTCAGAGAGATGTAAGCACAGCACCAGCAGGTTCCTTTCTGCAGTGAGGTCCTAATAGAGAACAGCCAGGCAGGAGCCCTCCATAACCAGTCACAGCAGCTGGAATCCAAGCACAAAGAAACAGAGACCACATCCAAGCTCATTTGCCCTGTTCACAAAGAAAGGCTATGCAGGAGCTGAATTATACTTTACTACAGCAGGCTGGTTCACTTGGGGCCAATACCTCAAACACTGGTGGATGACTAATTTATGATGACTAACTGAGGAGGTCTCATTTTTAAAAGAAATGGTTCAAAGCCAGAAGAAATAATGAGAAAGGGGAAAAAAAGAATAAATTCCTGTTATGTGACCCAGTTCAAGCTTAACTCTGTATATGCTATTCCTGCACAGTGAACTTTTTGGTCCCATTTTATTTCCTGTTCTCCTGCTCTGTTGGAGGCAGTGCTGTCAACCATTTCCAGCTGAGACCTTTTCAATTGTGATACTCCAAGGGCTCTTTTATATCTCCTCAGCTCAGCAGAAGGAAACACAGGCAACAGAAGACAGAATGTTTTTCTTCCCCTTTTATGACTGTTGCCATTTGGTCAACTGAGGTGGCACTGATGGCACAATAAAACCACCAGTGTGAAACTTAATGGGTCCCCCAGCAGAATGCACATTTTAAGAACATCAGGCTGGCCATTTCAACAGGGGAGTTCTGTCTGGACCTGGATGCTGGCTATGAAAGTGGCCATCAGCAGATGTTCAGGGAGGGAGCATCAGAAAACTGTTCCAGTGAGAGGCAAGCCACTGTTTAAAAACCTGGAGTTAGAGGCTGCGTCTGGACTGTGATGTCTGAAAAGTATCAATTCCCCTCCAGGGCTCATTTATTCCATTGGTTTCCATGAGACTCTTCAAAGCCCTAGTGACAGGCAGGTAAATAAATATTATCTGCTTTTAACAGGCAGAAGAAAATGTGTTATATAATGTGTGCCAGATGTTGTGAAAACTAAGCAATTAACAGTCCTAGCAGTGGTCTATGTGCCACTTGTGTATCTCATTTTGCCTTAAAGATCTTACAGTCTAGACAGATGGCATAAAATACTCCAGCAGAACAGAAAAGCATCTAGCCTGATACTTTGGAAAAGTTCTTGGCTTTTTGGTTTTTTGGGTTTTTTCTAATACAGGAGTACTGACATCTTTTTTCTTCTATTTTGATGCATTAGGCCTTCTGGTTCCCAATATCTGATACAACCCTGTTAGATCAAAATGCTTCCCTTTTATTCTCTTACTTTCCCAGTATATTACCTTTCCACCATAAAATGGACTTTTTTTTAAGCCATGAGCAGATTAACTATTTTACAGACCAGAAACCATGGCCATCTTCATTACAGTCCAATTATTTCATCAATAAAGTGAATATATTATTTTCTTATTCTTCAGTCATAAGTAAATTCTAAGGTATAAAAGAGCCAAATACTTGAATTTTGGCTAGGCTGGAAGTCAGGTTTCAGTGTATTTAATCTTTCAACTTTGAACAGCAATTTTTTGCTTTCAGTTAATTCAAAGGCAGACTTCTGGGATCTAAATGCCAAGGAGATTTAGGTAGGGTAGGGTATTTTGTACTTAAATGAGGAAAGTAACGCAAACATGTACAGGTTATATCCAGTACAGCAGCATTTTTCATGCTAATGAAAATTTCTTACTTTATGCACAAACAATATATTCAAGTTGAGTTTGTAAAAAAAAAAAGAAACCCACAAAGTTTTACTGTTTTTTGAACGATTGTAAAATTTCTGACTTTTCCTGTCCAGTGGGCAAACACACAGTACTTCTAATTTAAGCATTTTAAAGAACTTGCCACAGTTTTTCCAAGCAGATGAAACTTCTTGAAAGAACAAAACTTTTAGTTTAATCTCTAGAGATGAAACTTTTGGAAATGTATTAGTATGTGATAAAAGAGATCAAGAACACAACTTTTATACTCCCCACATAACCTCTGTCATCTGCTCTCCCATAAAAGTGCTCAGTCCTCTGCATTGCTTCACAAGTTTTAGGTGAGTTTTTCAATACACCTGAGGATTAATTAATATTGCCAGTGTAGGATAACTCCTGATGTTTATAACACAAAGCATAATTTCTAGTGTTTATAATTGTGCACTACCACTTTCTGGAAAGACAATTTATCCTATCAAAGAGCACAGTGCACCAACTGTAGCAGTACTGATGAAAAATGTCAAGGGCTATGAGAGTTTCTGCAGTTGCTTGTATTCAGCTTTCCATGTGACAGTTAATAGCAACCATAACTGTAAACTTCATTGCAAAAATAATTACTACTTACATATGAATTGACAAAAAAAAAATCTGAATGTGTATTTCCAGCTAAGCAACAAAAGAATGACTGGCATCTTCATTACACCTATGTTTGCTATATAGATTTCAGAATTTCACATTCAAGCAAAACCTATTATATTCAGTCAACCAAGTAAGCAAGTCTCCCACTTTGGAAAGGGATGAAAGATATTCATCACATGCTCTTCACAACACTTACAACAGCCTCCCTCAGCAGGAGCCTCTCACCCATGGCAGAAAAATAACTGTAGATAACATTTAAACTGATTAACATGCTTGTGCCTTCCCTGTTTCACTCAGAAGAAGTTTCCATTCTGCAGAGAATGACTTTAAGAAAATGATACATCAGTTCCTTCATTATGTGAGCAGTAGTGGTCATTCTGTGACCTGATTAGAATCACATTTGAGAACCCTGGATAAAAGGCACAATATTTTATTATCAGCAAACATCACCTGCTTGAACTCCACCTATTTTTAGCCACTTGTGCTATTAATCAGCAGCACGGATCCCCACCAGGGTAACAAGCCCGAGTTCCTGGCACTCGCCAAACAAGAAATGGAACAGAAAGCCCAGCATGAGCAAACTGAAGGTGACAGCCACAGTACAGGAAACAAAACAGACCATGAGAGAACCCTGCTTTACAGAACAAGCAGGACTCAAACCCTTCACATTTACCTTCCCTGTAATAACTGCGCACAAGTGATCAGAAGCCAAAGCAGAAAAGCTTGTACAAAAGGAAAAATTAGCCAATCCAAAAAGAGTAGTCTGGAGGAGTGCTAAATGAAAGCAGGAGTATTATCCAGTGCTTTGGGAGAAAGGATAAGCACTCAGGAATTTGAAACCAAGAATCAAAATGTCAGTCTCTGAGAGGCCTAACTGTTACAGTAGATTTATATGATTTCTGAGAAATGCTTTAAAAGTTAATTTGCTTTTACTTCTTAGTGAATGAAAAAAAAAATCCAAAACTCATTTTACTATCAGGTAAAAATCTTCATTGAAGATCTTATCTCCATCTTGTAACAGTATTACCTCCAGATTTTCCTGCACACTGGATGCATTTCATGGCACACATCACCTGTGCAAACTGAGATAAACACACAACAGAGAAATGGAAGATTTTTACCTGAACTCTTGTTTCTAGTAATTCTTTTCTTCATTAATACATAACCAAAATGCAAGCAATTTTGTATAAGCATTGCTTGCACCTTATAATTTTCCTCATGAACTTCTAAAATAAAAGTTTAAAGAGATTTTCATTGCCTTGTACAGTTTGTTCCTAACTAGTCCTCCCAGATAGTATACTACTTGAATGAAACAAAGCCATATGCCAAGAATAGCAGAAACAGAACACTGAGGATGATAAATAATACACATGGTATGAGCACAAGTCAGGAAGAGTCTTACCATAGGCTTCTGTCTTAAACTGAATTTCCACTATACATTTTCCAGTCACCTTGGCATGAAAGGAGACTTTTGAAAGAAAAAATTCCAGTGTAGACATTTTTGTAAACAAAATGTTTAAAGCTCATCTTGATTTAATTAATCCATATAGTTTTCTAGTGTGCGAGATGTTAGGTACCATAGACTCAACTACTTTTTCATGCCAAGAGGAAAAATTACTGTATAAATAAATAAAGAGATAAGGTCTCTGCTCGGCCAGAGAAAGAAATGCTTAATGAATCCAAGGCTATTTAAAATATTTACACTCTAAGTAAAACTTCACCAGTCACCCTAGTAAGTTCTTAAATTGCCAGGTGGCAAGGCCTCTGGCTGCACACATCTTTTCCTCTAGAAAAAAAGGATGTAGAGGGAATGTGTGCCATGTGTCATTTAACACCACCATCTTAATTTGCTAAGAATGTCTTTATGGGTTCCTTGATGCTAGACTGTGTACTGGAATTCTGATAAATTACCCCAATTTGTGCACTTTGTTAGCATGTAGGTGTACTGCTCCCAAACCCCAAACTGGGCAGTAATATCTGCATTTGATTACAACAATGATTTTATCCATAATAACAATATGATTTTATCCATAAGAAGGAGGGTCAGCATGTCATCTGAAAGAGATAACAGGCTACACAAGACTTTGAGGCCTTCTGAGTCCATGGCTACTGTATTACTGAGCACCAGTCTGGGAAAGCCAGAGAGGTAAATTGCACTGAATTATCAGCAGTGCAGGTAACTGCAATAGCTTCAGTTCTCCTATTCTCACAGCCTGGCTGAAGTCAGCACTGGACTGAAGACCAGATGGCTAATCCCAAAGCCAGAAAAGATGAAGGAAGTATTTTGAAGAAAGTGTCATAATTTCCATTAAAATAATGTGTAGAAATTCCAGTACAGAGAAATTAACAGTGAGCTCCTTCCTTGCATGTCTCAGAGAATATACATATTAATTATACACTAGCATTCCTATAAATTTAATTTCCAGGTATTCATTAAATCAACCTTCTAAACCCTAGAGTGGTAGATGTGACTATGTAATCTTGAAGTCCTACTCACTGAAGAGAGGTTGAGAGAGAGATCTGTGGGAAAATGGTCTTGAAGTGCATAATTTAAAAATTATCACAGTGTAAGTGTCAAAGGGAGTAATTTAAAAATAGGTGTTTTCTATCCTTAAGTGCCAAAGGCTGCCACGAAAGACTTGGTCCGTATCACAAAGGAAGCTTATGTTGTCCTGAGCTGGATGTGAGGAGTGTTGCCAGTAGTTTCAAGGCGTGATCCTTCCCCTCTACTCAGCACTGGTGAGACCACACCCAGACTCCTGCACACAGACATATGGGAGCCCAATAAAGGGTCACAAGCATGATTAAGATACTGGAGAATCTCTCCTGTGAGGAAAACTGAGACAGCTGGGACTGAGAAGCCTGGAGAAGGCTTGGGGGAGATCTTATGCATAAATATCTGAATGGAGAGTGCAAGGATGGAGCCAGGCTGTTCTCATTGGTGCCCAGTGACGGGACCAGAGGCAAAGGCGACAAACTGAAAGACAGGAGGTTCCCTCTGAACATCAGCACTTTCACCATAAGGACAGCAGCACCAGCACAGGTGGCCCAGAGAGGCTGTGGCATCTCCTCTGTTAGAGGCACTCAAAAGCCAGCTGGACACAGTCCTGGGCTTGAGCAGGCCCTCCTTGCACCGCTGGGTTGGACATGAGGACCTCCAGAGCTCCCTGCCAACCTCAACCATACTGTGAAAAAAAGGCTAAGTCACCAGTTAAGCTGAACTCAAAGAACTTCACTTCCGAGTGCCCTCACAGAGCATGGGTGTGTAACAAATGTGGCACAACAAATCCTCTTTCAATTCACACTTTTAATAATTCCAGTTATCTTGTTTATGTAGGCACAAGCAGAAAAAACCCTAAGCAGCAATATTTTCATATTTGGGGGATGTGTTTTATTTACTCTTTTTTTTTTAAAGGACAAGAAATCGAATTGTCTGCAACTGTAGCAGATCCTGAGCATCAGCAGCTGAAGAGGTCCTTCCCACTTAACCTATAGGACTGTACCCTTTGCTAACAGCAGTAGAAGATTGAGAGCCTGGCACTGCTTCAAGCTGACCTTGAGATGGGAATTAATTTTCAAGAGTCCCTTCTTTCCCCTCATTGTCCTTTAACAAATTTTAGGCTTTCCTTCTGCAAGGACTGGTATTTCTGCAAAGCTGGTGTGCAATTACACTTGGGTAGGTCACTGTGTTATTCCATTTTGGAGATAAAAGTGCAAAGAATACTTTCTGAACAAAACATCTGTCTAAAAGTTTAACTAGATTTCTAACTACAGCAGAATAATTATTCCACAAATTGGGAGAGCAGAGCAGTTTTGTACTTTTATTTTAAAAACACCAACTAGCACATGATTGTATGCATTCCTTAAAAACATTTTCTACCTGAAACTATAAGCTACAAGAATTTAAGCTGAAGCTACAAGAATTTAAGCTGAAGCAAAATGAAAGGCATGTGCCAGCTAGTGCAAGAGATCATCAGCAAAGACCTTAACCAGGTAAATTCTGCAACAAGAATAAAACAAAATCACAATAAATACTCCTTATTTGCTAATCTATTTTATTTAAAATGGGTATACATGTCAGTAAAAGACCTGCATTATTTATAAATGGAAGCATAATTTTCCAGTTGAAAGCATTTCTTCAGTTTTTCATTGTATCAATTAATATAAATTTTCCTAACTCACTTTCAGTAATGAGAAGGCAAATGTACATAACTAAAAGCCTGTCACTATTTCAATTTTAGGACTGCTCAAGAAGGGACATCACACTTAGGGGGATTCCAAGTTGTCAGCAGTGCCTTCTTTTCACAGCTATGTCCTTGCCAAGCCATTTAAAGCCAAGCTTGCTATTTTGCACATCACTAACACCCACCCATCCTTCACATTTCCCTCCACTAGTGCCCTTTTGTATTATACATCAAAGCACAGACCTCTTAAGTAGCATGATGGAAAAAAAAAGAGACACTAATGTTACTTACATTCCATCACACTGTTACTCCTTGCTTTTACTTGTCATTCCCTTTGAATCCCTTATTGATGTGACACACTGGGACGCGGATATACTACAGATGCAGCATGATTCATCAGGAGTATATGGCTCCACTTGCAGCACAAAAATGTTTTTTAGGAGATACCCAAGTTCATTGACTCAGTGTTTCTCACTAGGAGGCTGTTTTAAAAATGGCTTTCTTGGCTTTCTCATGCCATTTTCCCTGATACCTGCTCTGAAGTCAAGGACTGTGTTCTTAAAGAGCTGTGGGCACTGGGCTGAAGTAATGCATGCTGGATTTTTCCCTTCATTCTGCCTTCAAATACCCTGAGTTTGAAGGGACCCACAAGGATCACTGAAGTCCAGTTCCTGGCCCTGCACAGGACAGCCCCATCAATCACACTGTGTGCCTGAGAACATTGTCCAAAAAACTGAAAGGTGTGAGAAACCAGAGCAACCTAACCAGGATAAAGCAGTTATGTGAGATAAAAGGACAGCGGGCAAAATAAAAATAATCCTAATAGTTTTAGACAATAACAATGTGTAATTAAGGATTTTAAAAACACACTGTTGGCAGAAAATGTTTAGAGCTGGTGGAAACTGTGACTAGATCTGATGACCTCTTGAACTCCTGACACCTGACAAGTTAATTGAGTCATTCGTGCCCCATTACCAGCTCCAGCTACTTTCATTTTCTAAGAAAAAATATCTGTCCTGGATCAAAACTTTCTACGCAAGTATTAATCTACTGCTACAGAATCACAAGAATATAGTAGCTCCTTGATGATGAGTGGCCTTGAGGAGCTAATACTGTGGCTCTGTCTCAGGAAGACAGAGGACATAATTATCTGCAGAGATAGAAAGAAGAAAAGAAACACTGGAAAATAACAACTCCATGAGCATTTAATACTGGCATAGAGTGGCATGATCACAGCCCTGACTGTTCATTCCTTCCTCTTTCACCTCTGGCTAGCTTTAGCTGGGTTTAGTTCTCCCAGCCTGCAGAGTACAGGGCAAGATGAGGACAGCACAGGAGCAGAACTGATTGCCAGCTCAGAAGGCAGATCCATCAGGCAGCTTTTTCGGCATCAGGGAAAATTTTTGCTACCTTAAAATGTGCATGAAACTACGCTGTTAGTAATTATATGTTGCCAGAACTGAAGAGTACTATTTTGTTCTGTAGCCCACTTCCTATAAAACCTTGGAATTCTGCAGGATGAGCCTTCAGATGTACTATTCCAAGTACTTGACTGTAGGTTGTGGCCAAACTAAAACTAAGCCCAACTGAATTCCTTGCAAGTTGCCATCTCTACTGAAAGCCCCGTGCCTTCCTGCTGCTCTGCATTTTCATTACTCTGTGTAGTTTTGTCAAGTTTGCTACTGCATATAAAGAATATAGGCTTTCATGTTAAAGCAAACACACATATACTCTGTAAAGTGATATGAATTTTGCTGTTTCAAATAACTGAGGACAAATCTGGCTTCCAGTTTCTTAAAAAAGTTTGTCTAGCACTCCTTTCAAGCTCCCTGGCTCAAACAGTAACTTTTGATAAGTTTCACAGTTGAAAACTTTTTGAGAGATAAAAATATTTTAAGCTACAGTATACAGGCAAAAAATCAGAGTAATCCAAGGAGGCTTTGGGACAAACAAGAAGTTGGAGAGAGACTTTTTACAAGGACAGGTAGTGACAGAACAAGGGGAAAAGGTTTCAAACTGAAAGGGCAGGTTTAGGTTAGATATTACAAAGAAATTCTGTACTGTGAGGGTGGTGAGACACTGGCACAGGTTGCCCAGAGGAGCTGTGGACGCCCCATCCCTGGAAGTGTTCAAGGTCAGGCAGGATGGGGCTTTGAGCAAGCTGGACAAGTTAAAGATGTTCCTCCCCACGGCAGGGGGGCTGGAACTAGATGATCCTTAAGGTCCCCTCCAAACCATTCCACAATTTTAGGATAATAACTAGTGCAGCCAACCTATCAATCTTTATTGCCAGCAATGAAATATGACATAACATAAAATAACACAATATCGGTGTCCAACAATAAGCTTCCACTGCTCAAGACTATAGAAGAAATCTGTAAAACATGATTAGGCTAGATTAAAAAATGGATCCTGACTTAGGAAGCATCTCATAATATCTCCAATTTTTGCAATATTGAGGCAGTACTATTTGCAATCCTATTTAAATATTTTAAGATGTTACATCATTTCTACTTTTGTATTTATTACAATGAAATTTCTAGGTTCCTAACATATCAGGGTATGTCTCTATCAAACTTCTGTTTGAAAATTATGATTAAAAATTATTTCATGGAAAAGTAGGTTATAATGTAAAGAAAGTATTTGAATAGCATTCTAAAATATAAAAACTAAAACTTGTATGATCAATGGGAAAAGTAACTGGACATTGAATAACTACAGCAACATAAAAACAATTCAAGATTAGAGCGACAAGTGTTGAATGACACAGAATGACAGAATGAATTACAGCCTAGGCCTCAATTTTTTCTAAAATGCCAAATCAAATTTTAAAATTGTCTCACAGTGTCTATCAAAATTAAGCACTATTTCAATTCTAGAAACCTGAGTAAACAAGTGAGAGTGGCAGTATTAGCACATTTATAAACCTCAGAAATTCCAGGGTGCAGACAGAAGAAATTACTTTTTGTCGCCTCTGATTCACCTCAGTGTGAGTCCAGAGCAGTTTGCTTTAAAAGCTGTTCAGTAACCAAATGTGAGTCCCAAACTTCAAGATGACTGATAACTGCTTCCTGCAGGAGGTCAGTGGTTTAACTCATCCCTGTATTTCCATTAAATTCAACAACTAAATATCACACATCCACAGGAAAAATTTAAAGGAAAGAGAAATGTCACCTGATTTGAGATACAGCCTAACAGAAGACAGAGATGGCTTAAAGCTGTGGTTCTGAGATACTAAGCAGCACTGTGTCATAATACCTTTACTAAGTGATAATAGAAGACACAGAAAGTATGTTCAGAGAATGAAGAATACATTTTTCTCCCGGGATGCTTGTAAATATTTAAAGTTAGAGAAAAGACACAGTAATTTATTGGTGATTGTCAGAGGAACAGAGGAAATTTTCTCACCAGTAAATCACTGCTCTTTCTGCCAAGAAGTAATCAGTTATTCCACACTGCTACATCTCAGCTGCTCTTACTTGTCACTGTGATGTATCTCCACTTTGAAGAAAGTTTCTGAATACAAAATTTATAATACTTTGTAATTAGTGCAGTTTATTCCTTAAGCTCTCATGCAGAGTTACTATTGTAGCTCAGTGGAAACAAATATAATTGGCCAAATTCTATTCCAACATACTTTATGCAGAATGCAAATCAAAGTAGTCACTCAGGCCCTGTGATGATAAAAGGGAGCAGTGCAAACCAGAAAACTGAATCCTTTGGGATGGGACAGGTAAGGAGGATGAGAGCATCTGGTATCCTGCCATGGAGATGCTCTCTGGGGTGATTGAACTTCATCCAGAGCTCAAAATGAGAGCTCAAAATGAGAGGTGAGAAATCCCAGATGACCTCACTTCAGAAGCAACTGGTACATATCATCTTAGTTAAAACCTCTGTTTTCAAAGCTGGCAGCTCTGCTCCAGGCTATATGCAAAAATGAGCTACTTAGGAAAGAAAAAACCAAAAGGAAAAAATAACATGAATTAAACCTAACATGCTTTCATGGAAAGAGAAGCAAAATACTCTGGCAAAGCAATCAAAAAGAAAGAATTTACATTTTTGGTCCAAAACTTCTCTAGATTTTTGTACATTTTAAAGTAGAAAAATAAAATTATAATCGAGTTTCACTTAATATTAATGAAAATTTATTATTCATATTAATAAATCTAAGCATAAGCATAACCAAAAAAATTATCATCTTCAAAGGAAAATTCCCCTTCAAGATGATAGCATTTCTTTACACTTGAAACCCCAGCTTTTTATGTTCAAACTTTTGCCAGAGCTGTATTTCAACTCACTTCCATTCAAAAACCTCACAGATTATATGAGCCTTCTTTACCTCAACCATTTTGTCTGTATCAGGCTTTTCCAACCTACAACAATTAATGTAATTCTACTCAAATAGCACACACCTACTGTTTCCTACATTCTCAGTTATCAGCAAATTTGGAGATTTAGAACCACACTAGTTCAGGGCAGAGCATCATCTCACTAATTTATAATTTAATTTTTCAAAGTATGTCCCATTCATCTCTCTTTAGTTTGCATTACTATCTATGTGTAATCTCATTAAAAACCGATCTTTTGTTATCACTATAATGCAGTAATTAAACACAAAAACCCCACAGACCAACATGCTCAGTTTGTGTAAATGGTCTTAAAAAGTCTTCCTAATGTTGAAATGAATTGAAATTTTCCACTTGTCTTAATGCCTATAAAATTGGATTTGTGTAGGACTGCCCTCCAAACTCAGGGACTTAATCAATGTCCTCTGCCCCACAGCACTATTTATTTTAGAGCTGATTTACTTAAACGTTATAAACTAGATCATAAAGAAGCTTCAGTGTACGAGTTTTCATGGGAATTACATCTGTTTCCTATTGATTTAGAAAACCTTTGTTACCCTTAATTTTCTTCCCTTCAGGAAATGTAAAATTACAAAATATTTCTCAATATTAGTAAAGTCCAAACAGTAGAATTACCACTATTGTGAAAAATTGCTTTTATTACCATGCTTCTTATGAAGTTTATTTGACATTAGTGCAAACTAAGATTAGAATAACAAAATTTAGGATGTAAATGGTATTTGCTAACACAGAGGTTAGATGAACAGAAGTTCACCTCTCTTTCTAGATATTATGACTAGGGAACAAAATCTTAGACTTATGCTACTAGGTTCCAAAAAACATGTTATGGTCAAATAAGTAAATCCAGAAAAAACAGTGAAATGATTCAGCTTATACTCCAGCTGGAGGAGGGGAGTGTGTAAGACAGAAGGCTTAAAAATTCTTAAGTAGCATGGAAAACATAAACATGAAGAACTAAGTTCACCATCCTGTCAACACATAGAAACACTTTTCTAAAGAATGACTCATAAAATTCTAGAAATTAGTAAGCAAGAATGTGATATAATCTTTGATTTAGCACTCCCTGAGCTGAAAATTTCTGAAGGCTGGAAAAGTAAACCAGAGAAATGTGACCGTGTGCTTGCCCTGTTCTTTTGTACTCTTTTAGGTAAATACTGTAGGCCACCAATGCTACAGGCAAATGCTAAATGAGAGAGAATATATGGGCTGTGTGAGTCCTGAGTGTGGCCTAGAACAGCCCTTATCAGGTTCATTGGCAAGTACTGATGTTCCACACTTAAAAATAGGACCAAGGTTAAACTGAAGAAAATATAAGCCAAAAATAGATATAGGAGTTCCATGGGATATTCAGTTCCAAGTTCTGTTTCTATAGAGCACATGGGTATGGATGATCAGCTGGCTACAGATCTTGTAGTGAAGGGATTTATATTTTAATTAGAAGAAATACTCAGTAGGGTAACCAAAGTATTTTGGAAATAATCTAAATCCTTTGCTTAAAACATAAACATTGCTAAGTTTCCAGTGATGAATTTGACTAAAAAAAGCATATTCTCACAAAGAATGGAGCAGCTGTGAAGGGTGACCAGCAGACACAGTAGACACAGAAGTCAGTGGCTATTCACTTCACTCTAAGTGAACTCCCCACATCAGCTGAAAAGGCCTCTGGCCTTGACAGATCATGTTGACTGTAATGGGAGCTTAGGTAACTAATTCATTATAGGAGCCTACATGGACACATCTAAACATGGATGTCATAATCTGAAGCTGAAACCAGCCACACTTAATTCAAATGTGCCTTGACTATTCGCATTTAAGTAATGCCTATTATAATGATTTTATGATTTTATTATCTTCCAGCCAGGCTTGAATTGCTGACCCCATTTAGCTTTCCAGTTAATAACTGTTTGATGATTTGCCAAAACCAAAATCATGTGTACAGATTGTTCTTTGCTGAACTGATTGATTCAGGACTTATTTTCAAGATCATGTCTGCCCCAATTGCAGATGTTCTGTTCTCCTTAATAAGGACAGGAAAACTGACAAGACTTGTTAGAAAATTCATATCACTTCTCTTCTGTTATTCCAGTCTGCAGCTTGTCTGAAAACTTGCTGCTTCTACTTTTTTTTTTTTTTTTTTTTTTTTTTTTTTGGTCAGAACCAATAAATCCTACACTTCATCCAATTTTTATTTTCAGATGGGATTTTCAAAGAGACCTAAGGGATTCTCAGGCCTTATTAGAAGTCCCTGGGAACTGGGCTTTTAACTCTTTGAAACTTCTTATCTTGCTCCTGTAAGCTTTCACATTCTGCAGCCCTGACTCAACACAGCCAGCAGGTAATCACTGGCATGAAGGACGGGTTTTAAATCAAGGAGCTACTTACCTGACCACAACCAAAGCTGATGCCTGTACTACAACAATCTTGCTATCAAGTCTTATGATTCCTCAATACATTACTTCAAATGTCAAGATAACTTTGGGATGCTGCTACCCGTCCTTTCAGGCTGCTCCTAAAAATAAATAAAATGGGCCAGCAACAGTTCTCTGACCCTGGTATTGATCAGCACAGCATAGCTCACACGCATTTGGCTGACTTCTCTCACTCTGTCTCCTTTCCCTCCAAAACAAAACTGCTGGATCCTACCTCCCTGGATCCTGGGCCCATAATATATCCCCAGTCTTTGCCTGGGTATTGTTTGTAAAAGTGCTTATTTAACACTCCAAAATGCACCATGGACATGACCATGCTGGCAGTTCAGGAGTTTGGATGATCCTATATCTGTGCTCAGGCCCAAATTGTGTCCAGGATTAGTTTATTAACAAAGAGATAACCTAACGCTCCTAGAGGATGATGCAGTCTGGGTGACAATTGGATTTTTTGTTGTCAGGAACTGTAAGGAAAAGTAGATTTCTTGATGGGTGCATTTCACTGAAGATTTTTTTTTCATAAAGCAATTATATTCTTCCCCAGGGAAGTAGCTTTCTCTGTCCATTCTTAGCCTGAAGACATAATGACATTCTCTGAAAATGGAGAAATCACTCAAAAATTACTTAGTCGTCTCTCCAGTGTGGGCTCTCTCTGCCAAGGATTGGCAGTGTGAACTCCATAAAACAGCCTTAACAAAGCCCTTAGCAAAAATATTTTGAGAGGTGTCTATTTCATTCACCATCATAGTGTGTCAAAGTTAAAAGGTAAAGGCTTGCAGTCTCAACATGGAAGTTTAACTACAACTTTGAGAGAGGTGCCAGATCCAGATGAGAGAGAGTTTAGAGTGCTGCTTCTTCTCAGCTCCCAGTCACTGATGTGTATTTCTTTTCTTAAGAACTCAATTTCTATCAGGTGCTTAATTTCCTTTTTTGGAAAACTCTGTTGCCTAAACCAAAACTGCTTAGCCCAACAATTTATATGCATGTCTGGCACAGCTGGTCCTAATAGTGACCAAGTTCTTTGGATCTGGACCTCAACATTTTTGCTGCCTTTTCTTGCCTAATCCAGATATCACTTTCCACTTTTCCTGGGCTAATCTCATTCTCAGCCCCTTCGTATTTCTCTGGTTTCAGTTCTCTCATTTTGAAACCATCAATCATTCCTTAAACAACATGCTGTGTTATCCCAAGTCCTTCCTTTCACCTCTTCTTTCTTCTGCAGCTTTTCTGGGGGACCTTTTCTGGACTTTTCTTGTCTTAGGTCTGTTTTCTGTTTTTCCTGCCATACATTTAAAAAAAAAGTATTCTGTTGCCGTATTATATTCTCATTTTATCCTCCACTCAATCTTCTCCTAGATATCCAAATCATATCTTTTATATGTGAGTTCTTCCTTATGCAAACCACCATTTTACCGTGATGTCCTCAGGGCTCTGAGTTCTCTCCCCTCCTAGAAGCAGCTCGAGACCAGTTCACTGCTTTCAGCTGTTATGAAAAAAAAGCTGGAATTGGAGAGTCCTCGTTCCATCTCTTGGGAGTTGCTATTAAGCTGAGACTGTGTCCCCTGATCTGAACTGCACTGCAGCTCTGCTGCCACCGTATCAGTGCCTGGGCATGCCCCCCGTTGATCCAGACCCTGACCCAGACCCTCAGATTTACCCAGCCTGATCTCAGACCTTCCTCATCACCATGGGCTTGCTGTGGCCTGGCCTCTCAGCTAAACCTGCGTGGGGTCATCAATCTGCCCTGCTTGCCTTGCTCAGCTGGGGGTGGACTGGCTCCTTGTCCATGAGGCTCCTGCCCGTGCCAGCCATGTTCCCATCCTCAGCCACTGGCTCACTTTTCGTCAGGGAGCAGACTGCCTGTGCTGTTCCCTGGCAGATTCTTTCTGGGCCATTTTTCATTCAGACTTTTACTTCTGCTGAAATAGCACTTGACTTCTACCGTGTGAGAGACAAATACATTCAAAAAGCTCTTGCTTCTTTCATTATTGTTCTTGATTTAAATACGTTATTTAGATAGTGTGCATCAATGATAGAAGGTTTGGTTTTTCTCTTTCAGTAATCCTTCAGGAAATAAGGAGATTATAATCTCTTTCCTTTATTAACAGGCATCTCCTCCGAGTCTAGCAATTTCCTTTTTAGCACTTTCTAGTGCTTTCCTTCTTTCACATGCCTTTCCTAAGGTGGCTTTCCTCTTCAAAGTTACAATTTCTATTCTTAAATTGAAAACATGCCTTTCCAGTCTTTCTACAGAATCTTTACTACTGCTTACTTGTTTAGTGTCACTGACTCCCTGGAGACAAATAGTTGAACACAAACATGAACTAGGAAAATCCTAGTTTTTCTTCAGCTGTCACATGTATTTACAACTACTTAAAAGTTACTTTGTATACATCTGCACTGTTGTAATTCAAATGTGAAGATGTACTATGAGACCTGGACTTGCTAGGAACTGTTCAGTTATTTAACACTGTTATAAATACTTTTCTGTCTCTTGGTTTTTACATTTTTTTTTCTATGTTTACCATTTTGATTCTATTTCAACAACTTCTGTTCCCTTTAATACCCCTTCAAAAGACTGTATGTTCATCAGCTTCCTTTGTTGTAAAAGCTATTTCACTGTCACACCCTCCTGCTGTTCTTATCTAATTGTTTAATTTAAAAAAATGGAAACATCAGATCATGGAATCACAGAATGACAGAATGGTTTGAGCTGGAAGAAGTTGTTTAAGATTATCTAGTTCCAATCCCCCTGCCAAGGGCCGGGACAACTTGCACTAGACCAGGTTGCTGAAAACTTACAGAGGTGGAACATCCACAGCTTCTCTGGGCAACCTGTGCCAATCCCTCACCACGCTCACAGTAAAGATTTTCTTCCCAATATTTAATCTAAACTTGTCCTCCTCCATCTTAAGGCCATTCCCCCTTGTCCTGTCACTCCATACCCTTCAAAAAGTCCCTCTCCAGCTCTCTTGTAGCCCCTTTAGGTATTGGAAGGTGCTATAAAGTCACCCCAGACCTTCTCCAGGCTGAACAGCCCCAAGTCTCCCAGCCTGTCTCCACAGCAGAGGTGTTCCAGCCCTCCGAGGATATTTGTGGCCTCCTCAGGACTCGCTCCAACAGCTCCATGTCTCCCTTATGCTGGGGGCCCCAGAGCTGGATGCAATATTCCAGGTGGGGTCTCACCAGAGCAGAGCAGAGGGGCCGAATCCCCCCCTCACCTGCTGCCCACAGTGTGGGTGATGCAGCCCAGGATGTGGTTGGGAATCAGGAACGAGCATCTCGTTGTTTACTCCACCTGAAAGCCTCGATGGTTCTCTAAAGCTTCTCCTGTTCTTTCATGTCCAGGAACACATTATTCTCCCTCCTAAGTTTATTAGGGAGAATGCAGAATACTTATGCAAAAAATGAGACTAAATTAGAAAGTACATGTGATTTTAGTTTCTTAAAACAAGTTCTTTGTTTCGCAACACAAAGGTTGCATAAAAAAAGACTGTTAATTGGGCCCTTGGAATACATCTTTGTTAAGAACATTTACTGTCAATGATTCAATCTTTTTATGAAAGAATTTATATCGTCATGATCTGCATTTGTGTAAAACCCTTCACTCTGAGTCATTCAGCTGATGGCTACTTTCCAACATGCTGAAATTACTCACCACAAATCTACTGCAGTGACAGAAATGTAAGTTTTGAATAATGGATTTAAGAAGCCTATATTACATTTTGGCTCATAAGCTGTATTACCATAAAAGAGATATTAAATATATGTGTGCAGTACAGCAAGCTCCCAAAACTCATCAGTAGGGTGACAAATGACATGAGAAATTTAAGGTTTTGAGTTTCAGAAGTCAGTTGGGATCCAGTTTAGAAAAAGTTAGTCTTATGATCACAGAAATCTAATCTTTAATACCAGAATTATTACATTCAAAGGGGATGTTATTTGAAAGCCTTCATCTACTTTTCAGAGCAATGAATAAACCTGGTGACAAATTTGAGGTTTTCTTGATGAGCAAAAGTAACAGAGGGTGCAGTACCTTCTTTTCATTCTCTACCCTTCTTCAGCCTCCTTATTCTGATACTCCAACCTTCTATCATGTTCTTCATATTAAATACAGGCCAAAGGAAAGCAAAGGAGAATAACCCTTAACAACCCCACCCAACAGGTTTCCTCACCTTTCTGAGCTCCAAGCAGGAATTATATATTGTTTTCTGAATACAGCTAGGGGAGAAGGAACTGGGAGAAATTTTGACAGACCAGCAGAAAAATGTAGAGGGTCTCATGTACAGAAGCAGCCCTGGGGGAGTGGAACAGGGTTACTGTTAATGTTCTTATTGCTTTTGGTGTTCAGAATGCAGCTGGGCATTAGTAGGCAGCACTCCTGAATTTACTTAATTCTGTCAATAATTCACAGCAAAGCACAGAGAAATGTTCATCATGAGAATTAGTGGCCTCACCACAATGATGAATCAGCCTCTCAAATGTTTTAATATGGGAGAATTGTACTGACATCAGGGTGGTGGGGGCTGGGGGGAAGCACAGAGAGTGGAAAACAAAACATTAAGTAATTTTTTCCAAAGGGTGAAGAAAACTATAAAACCTATTGGCAAAATATTCATCTTTTTAATAAGTCTTAAATGAGTAGCCGTGGACCTCACCTGCAAATCATATGGTGACAATCATGAAGAGAACCATGGCTCTGGCTGCCAACTTCACAGCATTTTATTTTAGTAGGAACTTATTATATAGCAAGACTCCCCATTCTAGAATGAGATCTAAATATCCTAGATGTAGCGGGAGGAGGAGGCCCTTCCACCTATATTGGGATTTTTTGGACACTTTGGGGAAGTTTTCATTGAAACTTTCCAATGAAAAGTCCTTTTCAATCCACATATGCCAATAACAATAAGAAAACATCTGGAATGCCATAGGTCTTAGTCAAAGATTATGATAAAATCAGAAGAAATCACAAGAATGTTGTAAAAAAAGATAGGGGATTGGCAGTTTTTTATTTTAAAAAGTAATTTCTATCATTTCAAGTCATGAATAGTCTCTCACTACACACTAATGAACCTGTCTACGCTGCAGATATAAGACAAATATAAACTCATTACTCTTTTCTGGCCTTTGGAGGACTTACGCATTTGAGAAGTTTTTTAATATAGGCTTACAAGCACTGCCATAAATTATTCAGAGTTTGATTTTATATTGGATTTGTTCCACAATGCAGTGATCAATCTGGGCTACTTTCAGAAATGAGAATGGGAGTTTCTGTGAAACACAGAAGTTAATAAATCCTGTTTTAATTGTCTATAGTGTGTCACTGTGGGTCAGACAACGGGTCAGACATTTGGTTTATTACTGCAGACTCTGATCACTGTGTTTTGCTGCAGTCGAGAACGAATTTCTCAGTTCACTTCTAGTTTTTCATTTAATGAGATACAGAAGAGACCTTCCACATGTACTGATGGTTCTATAACTCCTCTGGCTTGCAAGTTTTGTACAGGATTTCATCATTAGCAGATAATTAGCATTAACACTTTCTGCCATATTGCTCTTCTGTTCTGGCTGTAGTCATAGAAAGGCACTTCACTTGACACCTACTTCACTTCCACAACTATTTTAATATTAAAAACTTTGCTAATTTTCAGTGGATTAGGAATAGTCTATTTTGCTAAGGAGACAGCTTGCCTACAGAGCAATATGGTCAAGGAAAATAAATTACTGTGGCTTCCAGCAAAAAATACATAGCATCTCATGTATCTGGAGGAAATGTGTCAGTAATACTATTACTGCTAAAATAAGAAAAACTTTTTTCATGAGGCGACACATAGGCAAAAATATTCCTCATCAATTTTGATGAAATGTGACGATATACATCAACATTTCTCTCCTTAAATACTTGTATATTTTCCTATATATTTTCCAATATTGTCATAATCTTAGTATTTTTTACTAGATTATTAACAATATTTCTATTTTCCCTCTATCCTCACACTCCTCTTCATACTATTGCTGTTCTGGGGTTGCCCTCTCCTGTGATTTCCTCATCGATCCTTTCAAAACCTGCTTTACTTAAAGTTGATTATAATGTTCTCAAAATATACATTCAGCAGTAAATTAGAATAGAATAGAATAGAATAGAATAGAATAGAATAGAATAGAATAGAATAGAATAGAATAGAATGTTTCGGTTAGAAGGGACCAACAAAAGTCATCTAGTCCAACTGTCTGGATGACATGCACAAAGTTGCCAGTTAACCTTCTAAAACCTCTAAATACAGAGATTACTCTACATCACAGTCTATATCCACATTTAAAACTTCTTTTTTCCTTCACTGTAAATTAAACTTTTAATGGAAAAAGAGCAATATAAGAGAACAATATTCTTTTCGGCTTCAGGAACAAATGCAGCCCATCTGAATGAGGAAGTTGCACATCTGGATGGGTATCACATGGAAGTGGATCACATGGATTTAGCAGAGGGAATAGACTCCTTCATCCCTTCAATAACCTGTACCTGATAGCAGTGCCAAAATCCTGAACAGAAAAACAGATGTAATATAAAAGAAACAACAGAATGAGAGCATGAGGAAATCAAGCAAAAATCTTCTTAAAAATAATAAAGGAATATGATGAAAGTTCCTCTGGGAACTGTAGTCAAGGTATTTCTGTGCTTGTACCAGCATAATCCTCATGCACATTTTTTTGTGAAGATCTTGGAATTTACCATGTAGCATTTATTGATTTTGAACTTCTGTAAGGTAAAGGGATTTTGTAGAGCTTTGTTCACTGAAGTGGATTGCAACTAATCTAAATAGGATATAAATATATCCCAGAGACTTCTATGGCAGCTGGGTAAAACCAAATGAAACTTTAAAACAGTCCAGTTTTACTGTAGGGGATGGGGCTCATTTTACCCACATTAAACCACATCTAAGTTAGATCAGCAGTATATGAGCTCCCTGTAGTACAGAAGCACTTCAGAGAAATATTTATCAACACAAGTAGCAACAAAATTGTGTTTATGAGCTGCCTTCCATCCAGCATTCACACATAATCATTTTGCACAAATCATCTCCATGACTTGTGCAACTTTATGGCATATAAAGCTATGAATCTTATCTTTTCCCTCAAAGCATTCCAAGCATTTCTCTAAGCATTCCAAGCTTCCTGGAAAAGGTATGGGATTCCCAAGATTTTCATATGAGTTTTGCAGGTTTTTTTGTTTGGATTTTTTTTAAAGTGGAAAATTACTGACAAACCCTCCAGCCACTCACACTTAATTACAGATAAAACCTTTACCTGCTTTATCCTCAAATCCTATTTCCTTGAACTATAATAAAAATGTTGACCAAGCTGGGGATATGTGTGGTAAATTTCTCTCTTAGGTATTTTTTTTATTTATTTTTATACAGCCATGAAAACATACTTAAAAGTTTCTACCTCTTTTTTAAAGTATAAAGATACAGATGTGGGCCAGTCCTCTGCTGTCTTATTCCCAAAGAAGTCAGAGCCTCTCAGAAAAAAAGAACCTCTCAGAGGAAGGCTGCTGTACTACTATCTGGTGCTCTGGCCTTTTGCTCAAGTCCTGGTATGTAAGATAAGCTTTTCATTAATGCTCCAATTTTCCAGAAAGCTTCCTTATACTCCTGAGCCAACAGGACTCCTGTCTTCTGCCTTGGATATCGTCCAAAGTATTAACAATGATTGCTGAAGTTTGCTTAATACCTCAGTAAATAAACCAGTTTTATGTTCTACCTCCATGGCTGTCAGCCGCCGCCTGTGTTCCCAGACACTGCTGAAGCCATGGGCCAGCAACTGGATTTAGCTGCTACCTTGGAAGAAACAGAATTGTGAGTATCTCTTCAGAAAAACAGTTAATCAGGGTGTCCTCACGTGCATGGCACTCTTAACACTGGTTTTACTCTGGTGTTTCACTGTGAACTCTCTATTTCAGAGCAAAATAGATTATATTAATTCTAATAAATGGTTTTATTCTCTTCTGTTCTCTTACTAAGCCATATATTAAGTCCATGAGTTAATATAAATTAACTCATGAACATCATTTTTTCATATGAGCAGTAGTGTGTAAGAAAGACAAACTGTTTTGGATTCCAAAGGAGAACCACAGGATGATTTATTCACACTGATTAAATTAAACCCTGAATCTTGAGTATCCTTTATAATTAACTATGCGATTTATCCCCACTGGTCTATTGGGTTCTTTGTTTTTACTGCATTCATTTTTTTTGCTTGTATACACTTTGGGTCCAACACAATGTGTACATTTAATGCATCAGACAAGCCTAATGGCTCTTTGTAGTTCAGCTTTTCTTTTTCATTTTAAATTGTGTGGTTTTTCCCAGTTGCTATGTGATGTTTGAAAATCAATTCATTAAGATGCACATTTTTCTCAGGCAACTGCTGCTTCATATTTGAATGGACATATTTGAAGGGCTTCTTCAGCTGAACAGTGCTGTGCTTCCCCAGCAAAGAAGCTAGAAATGGTTTCCAGCTTGGAATCACAGACACGTCACGTATGTCAATGTTGATCTTTTCAACTCATTGCTAATAAAGCCTGAAACGAAAAAACATGTAAAGATAAGAGACGGAAAAACCCACATCTGTGGAAAAATAAACCTTTTCTATCTGCCTAGCCAGATCTGCATATTCATTACTACTGCATCACTGAAAACAGACATTAAATCATAAATTGGCACTAGTAAGATGCTCAGCACTTTCTGTCCAAAGATGAATGTAATTTCTCAGTAATTTTAGAAAGGGTGGTAATTGTGAGAGCACTATGATCTAGTTGGATGAGGAGAAATAGAGAAGGCTGAAGCAAAGCCAGTAGTCTTGCTATTTTTAATATAATCACTAAAGACATATTTTTCATTAAAATCCCCAATAAGGATAGACATGTAACTCTCTTACACTCCTTAGAGAACCAGTCCAATCTTACTGTTCTCCTAATCCATTTTACAGGTAATAAAGGAAGACTGACAAATCCCGTATTACAGAGATTATAAACAGTCAGTCTGCTACATATTTACTATGGAATAGCAACAAAGACAGTTGCTGAGATCATTCAGCATCTGCCAACTAGTTAAAACTAAATCATAGGAGACTTTCTGGGTATTTCAGCCTTTCAAGTGGGAATCTAAATTCTGTGCAAAGAAGTCTGTCTCACATTGCTTTAATATTAGGTCTCACACCTCAACAAGCTGTATTTTGCACTTTTTTCTATTCTTAAAAGAAAAAAACCCAACAAATCACAATCTATCTAAAAATTTCCTTCCTTAAGTGCAAAAAGAATGGATAGTCCAAATCGCCGATTCTGGCTTTCTAGATTTTATCAGTGTCCCTCACTCCAAGATGAAAGGAAATATTTGAATCAGGAGTAAGTTTCCTGTAGGAAGAAGAAGGCAGAGGAAACCACATTGTACATGGAAACCTTCAGTTTTACACAGATCAGAATAACTGATGTACACTCCGTCTGAACAAAGATATGCAGCAGAAAGGAAACATAGCCTGTCATTGACATTTACAACAACACTTTCAGATGGTCAGAAACACCATGTTCAGTCCTCAGCCAGTAAGGTGTTTTGGGCTACATCTGTCATCTCTTACAAATCACTGATTCAGACTGCCACATATTAAATTCTTTCAGTATATGTTCATGAATCAGTCAACCTGATATAACTCCTCCAGCCAGGCTCTGTACATCTATTTGTCTCCTTCATATGTATCTCCTTTGAGCTGCTTACACTTGGAAAATTGACCTGGAGCCAGGGATGGAAATCACTATTAACATTGCAGCTAAGCATGAGTGTGGATTTGTAAGATTAGCAAAATCTTGCTTGGAAGCTAGAAGAGCTCTATTTACTGGGGAAAAAAATGTATATACTACTTTCATACAATTAAATTCCTGCTCTTTAATATAAACCAAATCTACTTACTTAGTCTTGGACATCACACTCAAATTGGTATGTCCACACTATCAGCTCATCAAAGAATTGCATGTGTCTGCAGAAGGTGGAATTTGTTCTGAAAGGCCACCTAAAATAACCCTTTATTGAGTTACTCCCTTAATCATAAAAATCTTTGGGAAAAGGAAAAAAACCAACCCAAACCAAAGCCTCAGACATTTACTATTCCAGCCTGTAAAATAACTAGCTACAGAGTTTTCATCTAAGTATAAATATCTCATTCAGCTTTTTTCTTACTGTCCTAGAGATCAGCCAGTGGAGCTCAATGTCTCTTTTAATCTTCTCTTTCTTCATCCTGTTCTGCAGGTAGGTTCCTCCTCATTATACAAACTCAACAATAGTCTGTGAAATATTGTATTTGACAGCTCATTCCAATCTGTGCCTCTAGGACTGCGTAAAGCAGCAATTCTCAAACTTTTTGGAAACGCAGCCCTCCTTTGGTAGCCTGTCTTGGGTATGATATCTCCTCTCCTTGACAGCTACTTAGGTTTAACCTAATATGCAGTGTGATCCAGGAGTGCCAGATTTCATAATTGTTAGCAGAGGACAGGATCCTCCAGGACTGAAGGGTGAGAAGAGGCTGTAATTACTAGCTATAGGTTTTTCCATTTCCCATGGAGTTGTTAAATATCAGCAATTAAAAATAGGCACTGCTACTACTGTGAAAAATGAAAATATCTGCCTCAGTAATGATAGCTGCTTGTAGTTCTCTCTCCTGGAAAAAATGAACTGCTCCTGTCTTACCTGAGTAGTACTCCTATGCCATACTCCGAGAATCTCATCATAGTGCTGCATGGCAGAGTTCTTGCCTATGTGAAAAGCAGGGATTTCTTCCTCAATTTAAAAGTTTAAAAAAACAAACAAACAAACAAAAACCCCAAAACGCACCAACAAACTCCACCTTGTTTTTAAATACTAGATCTAGTGAATTGTTTCACTGAAGATTGATTCACTAAAGATGTTATTTCAAGCCAATCTCAGCTCCATAAGACCAGCTCTAGTTCAGTAATTTAAGAACATTGCAAACAGTCCTGATGGAGAAAGCACAATGCGGTTGGGGTTTTCTGCTATGCTGCACTTTAGCAGTGAGATCTGTCAAGAAAATGTGAGGATTTTGAGAAAAAATGTCCTTGCAGCCTCACTGAGACAAAAGACCTGCACCCCAGTTTCCCAAACAACCCAAAGCACCAGCTGCTGCACTGGTTAGCACCAGGTTAGTTCATGCAGACCATAGGAACAGATTCAAGAGGATCAGCTCCTCTTTGAGCAACTTTAGACCTCAGAACGAAATAGACCCAGTTGAAGAGTCTGGTAAGAGAAGCAGAAAGCACCTTCTTAACTATCTTTACTATTTTATGGTTTGTGCCTAAAGCCTCTTGATAGTCCAGATCTTCTTTTCTTTCTGTTTTTACTTGTAAAATGTTTTAATTTTCTCCTCAAAATGCATCTAACAAAGCATCCCTAAAAATCAAACAATTTAATTTCAGGATGACATAAATTTGTCACAATTCACTCACCAAAAATTTATGTTGTTCTGGCCATGCCGCCTTTTACTATGTTTCAGCTAAAGCAATTTTATATCTCAAATTTATGGATTCTACTCTAACAAAGTCCCACCCTCACATCTTACTTTGTATCTTCAGTGATCTCATGTTCTAAATAAAGTGATATAACTTTCAGTGGCATTAAGTTACTCAAATTTTGACTACCAGAAGCAGAAATGTCTCCTCTAGAAATAAGAGGTACCCCTGTCAAGAATGTAGGCTTTCCATCACAGGTAGTTGCACCACAAAGGTAGTTCTGTTCTGGAAGTAGGTGGGCAAATCTTGTAAGAATTTGGATTTAATTCACTAGTGTTAACTAAACCAGTAGATATGGAAAGTTTTCAAATATCCATAATTATATTGACAGAACCACACATATGTGCTTCACAATTCAGGTTTTCCATAATTCATATTTTAAAAACATTCTCCTTTTCTCTCTTTTCCTACACCAAACTGCCCTGCATGATGGTTTTAGCCTTCATTTGGTGAGCTGTGAGAGTGTGCCGTGTCACAGCAAAAATTTCAGTAAAACTACCCCATGATTCTGAGAGCAAATCTCCCAACTCGTGAATCATCTCACTTCTCGCAAGGCAATTCCCTCCCTCTTTCAGTAACTCTCAGATCCAGAATCAACACATTGCCAGCGAATCTGGCTTCAAAAGCCTGTGTTGCACCAAGTACTCTGAGATGTGTGAATAGTTTCTGAAATGTAAGACCTTCTAAAAGGCATGCAATCATTTCTAAATATTGGCATTTCTAATGTTGCTGGTGAAATTTAGTAAAATAAATATTTAAAAATAAACTAAATAATCACTCTTACTAGATGAAATAAAAAAATCTTTCCCCTAAAACAACCAGCAAGTTGTCTGACCAAGAGTAGCAGAGGTAGGTCAGTATTTGGGTGACAGCCATCACCAAGAGCTGTCCTATATGTCACCAGCCATACAGCATTCTCTGCAGCTCCAGTCATGCACTTACAGATATCAGCAACAGCTTTCTTTAGTGATCATCGAATATATTCTTTCTTTGCTGCCTTCACTGTCCAAACATTTTCTGGCTCTCTTTCATTTCCTGTCATTTGGCAAAGCAGCTGTGACACTTTGGCACCATGAGCTCATCCCAGCTGAAGCTGCCCATACATTAAGACTGGGTCTATAAGGACACACCTTTCTTTAGGACAACATGCTAGTACAGCACACTGTTTGGAAGCACCCCCTAACTGGGACAGCTATCTCTTAATAATTTTGAAAGGACAGAAATATTTCAGTAGCTTCATTACTTCAACAGCTATAAAATAAAAATTTCAATAGCTAGAAAAAATATGTGCAAGAATATGGAATAAAAGAAACCTCTGCTGCTTCAAAAATAGCTGTTCTTGTCTTACTTTTCAACAAATACCTGCTGTATCTTTTGGCATAAGAAAAACATACTATTATTTTTTCACAGTGAAAGCCAGCAATTTATCTCCTTATTGACATTTTAAGTTACACAAATTTCTACACCATAAAATGGAAGCAAAATACAGTGAAATTATTTTATATCTCTGGTTTTATTATCCAAGCCACAATTGCTCCTGCTCTCAACAAGAAAAGTTTAAGTTTAGTGCTACTGAAAAGCATGTAATCTATTCTTGCAAAACACAACGTGCTGAGTGTCAATCAGACCACACCTCCTAATGACTCACATCCCCTTTGTCTTTACAGCACCTATATTTTCAAGGAAAATGTCTTTAAAAACACCCCTTTTTTTTTTTTTTCTGGGTATCTGGTTTTCTGGTTTCTTTTGTTGTTACATATAAGGTTGTATTTCAAACAAGCTAATGGCAGGTGGAATCCTTTCATGTTTCTGTGGTTGTGGCTATTTTTTTTACTATTACTGTATTGCCTACCAGTTATTTTTCATGTCATTTGTATGAAACGTAAAGCCAGCAGCAGGGGATGAGTCATAAGGAGTAATTTTTTGAAATAAGAAAATTTTATTGTCTAATCATAAAAAAATAGCAGAGGACAAAGTAATGTCTGAGTAAACTTCGTGTTCACTTCTGAAAGATGACTGTATTTCAGCCTCTTCTCACTCCCTAAAAATCTCTGCAGCAGCTGCAGAATGCAAGCAGACAGAAGTTCAGATACTTTTCTCCCCATGCAATATGTGGAACACCTGCTGGCTTCCTTTTCTTTGATGTAGTTTGGCAGTAAGTAAGTAGACTAAAGCTCTATATGAGCCAGTGACACAGTGCCCATTGGGGCATGATCCTGTACTGACCTGAAGTCACAGGACTCATTCTCTCATTCTGTTTCTTCAGTGAGAAGCACAGCAGAGAAAGCTGAAGAAGGCATAGAAAGCTGCACTGCAGCAAAATACCAGGCCAAAACCAATAACGATCCTTTTTCCATCAAAAGAATAAAAATTCATACAGTGCTTTGGGGTCAAAAGCTATTATTGCTATATTTAAAATTCAGATTAGTCAGATTTTTGTCTGTGTAATCTCCCTCCCAGTACCATAAAATCAGCTGGGCTGATTTGGATTGTCTGACCTCAAACACTGCAGCAAGAACTTAAGAGACAAGTGCAGAAGAATCCAGAGGTAGCTCTGATGCTTTGTAATGCTGGTGGTGGATTGCAACCAGAACTCTGAAGAAGACTTGAATGCAGAGGTGTCTGTAATGCAGTGAGTATCTAAGGACAGTGAGTAGCAGTGAGCACTGCTGAACCAGAACATAGAAGCATGAGAACTCTGGGCTTTGATTTAACATTAATAATATACACATGTATACACACACACTTACATGGAAAATTGTCACATGTTGAGGATTTCACTATCCCAAAATGCATCAACTTAAGACTGAACACTACAAGTGACATGTGGTGGAGGGCTACAAGGTGATGCTCATTCATTTTGATTTTCAACATAAAACAACTAAATGCCCTCACTTGAGTACTATCTTGATAGTAAGTAACTCAGACTAGTTTTGTTCTGTTGAAACTCCACTAGAAATGCCTCTACATTACTAAGACAGAACAATGAAAGGCTTTAGCAACCTTATGAAGTTCTGGTGGAGCTGAAAACCACTGTCCTCAAGGGAAAAGTTGTTCTTGGAAAAATAAACTCTTCTCCAAGACTTGCCCAGATGAAAAGCAAGAACCAGAAAAATGTCTTCCGGCAGTTTATTTAAGAAATAATTTCTCTACTCAGGGTAGAGTTTACTACTCAGGGATTTGATTTTGTTCCTTGAGTACTTCAGTGTTTCATGAGCAAGTCCTCAAAATCAATTTAAAAATAGTACAAAGAGTAAACAAACAATTTCCACTTAGCTTTGGTTATTATAGAAGGGAGACCTGCATCCTTTCCTTCTGCAGCTTGTACAGAAATAATAGGAAACGTTTAGCTATGTTTTCTTACATGACTACAAGCCATAAATGACAAAAGTATGAATACAAAATTACCATCCACACCAGCTTCTACAACCCATTACAAAATACATTAAATAAAACAATACTTTGCAATCAAATGAGATTTTAACTAAAGCTGATAAGCATTTTTGTCTTTGTATCCTGGTAAGATCAGCAAGATTTTCTTAGACCTTATTATTTAGAATAATTAAAAATTGCTTTGTTTTAATAATAAAACCACCATAAAATCAGTTTACTCCAGAATTAATAGGTCCCACCATTCACACTATGTGAACAGTAGAGAAACAGTGAAGAAGAAAAAAATCTGTACAGAATACATTTCACAGTAATGCACCCTGTCATATGGGAGTGATTGATAGATTTCAAGGTCAGAAAAGACCATGGTGAGCACATTCCCTATTAAAAACATCAGAGAATGTCATCAAGTATCATCAGGTGGTCACTGCAATTAGTCCACAATTTCTGTTTGAATAAAAGTATTGCATCATATGCCCCATTTGAATAATTTTGATGGCTTATCATCCCAGTGATTAAAAAACCCTCATCTTTTAGCAGTAATTTATTCAGTTTCAGGTTTCATTTTCCACTGCTTAGTATTAATTTTTCCTTGACAAATTTAATGAATTTTTTTCCTTTATGAGAACTACAAAGCTGTCAAGTAAACTCCCCAAATTCTTCTCAGTCCAAATCTCCAAGTTTCAAACCCAACGTTTTGCATAAGTCCAGAAGCATTTTATTACACTGAATATTATAAATATATTTTGGGTCATAGAATCACAGAATCATTGAATGGTTTGGGTGGGAAGGCACCTTAAAAATCACCCAGTTTCAACCTCTCTGCTGGGGGCAGGGACACCTTTCCCTAAATCAGGTTGCTCAAAGCCCTATCCAGCCTGGCCTTGAACACTTCTGGGGATGGGACATCCACAACTTCTCTGGACAACCTGATCCTTGTCTCACCATCCTCATAGTAAAGAATTTATTCCTTAGTATATTTATTCCTTCTTCCATAGTACAGAATTCAACCTAAGCTTCTTCATCTTAAGGCCATTCCCGCTTGTGCTGTCAGTACATGACCTTGTAAAAAGTCCCTCTCCAGCCTCTTTATAGGCCCTGCTTCAGCTACTGGAAGGCTGCTACAAAGTCACCCCAAAGCTGAACATTCCCAGTTTTCTCAGCCTTTCCTCACAGGAGAGCCGTTCCAGCCCTCTGATGATCTTTCTGGTTCTCTGGGCTCTGTCCAACTTTTCCATGTCCTTCTTATTTTGGGACCGCAAAGCTGGATGTAGCACTCCAGATGGGGTCTCACCAGAGTGGAGAAGAGGGATAGAATCCCCTCCCTCCCCTGCTGCCCACAGTACTTTGGATGCAGCCCAGGACACGGGTGGTTGCTGGGCTGTGAGTGCCCATGGCTGGGTCATGTCCAGCCTTTCATCCACCAGCACCCCGAAGTCCTTCTGGGCAGGGCTGCTCTCAATCTGCTCATCCCTCAGCCTGTGTTGATAACAGGGGTTGCCCCAAACAAGGTGCAGCACCTTGCACTTGATCTTATTAAACCTCATGAGATTCCCATGGGCCACTTCTCCAGCTTGCCTAGGTCCCTCTGGATGGATCCCATCCCTCAGGCACATCAAGCACACCACTCAGCTTGGTTTCACCTGTCGACATGCTGAGGGTGCACTCAGTCACTATGTCGTTGGTGAAGGCATCAAATAACACCGGCCCCAGCACAGACCCTGAGGGCACCACTTGTCCATCAGGAGCTCAACCACTGACCACTACCCTCTGGATACAACCACCCAACCAACTGGACAGTCCACACATCAAATCCTTCTATCTCCAGTTTAAAGGGCAGGGTGTGGTGAGGAACCATGTCAAAGGCTTTATGGAAGTCCAGATAAATGACATCTGTAGCCATTCCCTTGTCCTCTGATGGAGTCACCCCACCATACAAGGCCACTAGATTGGTCAGGCAGGACTTGCCCTTGGCAAAGCCACGCTGGTTATGTCAAATCACCTCCCTGTCCACCATGTGCCCAAGTAGGAGTTTCTGTTCCATGATCTTCCCAGGCACAGAGGTGAGGCTGACAGGTTGGGAGTTCGCAGGGTCCTCCTTTCTACCCTTTTTTAAGATGGGTGCAATGTTTCCCTTTTTCCAGTCACCTGGGACTTCGCCTGACTGCCATGACTTTTTAAATATCACAGAGGGTGGCTTGGCTGCTATATCACCCTCAAGACTCTGGGATGCATCTCATCAGGTCCCATAAACTTATGTATATTCAGATTCCTTAGGTGGTCATGAACTTGTTCTTAACCTACAGTGGGAAGCATTTTGCTTCCCCAGTCATAATCAATAGTAATTATAATTTTAATAAAAATACAAATTTAATTAATAAACAGAAATTTAATAAATTTCTGTTAATATTAACAGAAAATTGTTTACTTAATGCAGATGAGAGAAACATCAAAATACCAACAGAAAGAAAAACTATTTTCATTTTAATTTACCTAAGCCACCAACTGACTCAACAACCCACAAACTGACTCATTCAGATATAGGTTTTCTCCAGGTTTTCTCAATCATTTTGCATAAAATGTTAACTTTAGAAAAGGTAACTTTTCTCAAATGTCAATAAAATTATTACCATCTTCAGAAATGAGCTTAATGGTATTTTTATTAAGAAGTTTTTGTCATTATGTGTTTTTGGATTGCTGTCTTATCCAACTGTCTTCAATTGCATGTCAAGTGACATGACTAATATGTAACTTTTGGAAGTTTTCTCTCTATTTCTCTCTTTCTGTGTGAATTTCTCTCAGTCTTGCCCATTCAGTTTCCAGCAGTTTTCTTACAAACAAGGGTGTAGGCCTTGAGCTTGAACTGTAGGAAACCAATGTTCACAACAGAATCCAACTCACCTCTGCCTGTGTTGCTGAATTCACCCAGTGCCTTTTTCCGGACTAGTGACCCTTTACTAAAGAATGGTAACTTTAAACCACAATGTATTATCCTACTGAAATCCAGATGAGAGGCATTGAAAGGGTGTAAAATCCAGCTCTGGTCATCATCTACCAGCGTGAGCCATGGTACTTTAGCCAGCTGGACATGGTAGACAGGAATTCTTAGAGATAACTTTGTGTCAGATCATCATGGATATCACAACAGTTCTTGGACTTCAAACAGATTCAAGTCTTATGGTTTTTTCATCTCCAAGAAAAGGAATACCTGTGTAAAACCAAGAATTCCCTCCAGAACAATGCAGTTTCTCTGCTGTGCTGTATTTTGCTTTTACAAACTGTACCACTCTGAGCATATCTTATGTGGTAAGTTCTTATTTGGAAAATAAAATCAATACATGCAAGGATTGCTTCAGCAGCTGGCAATGGTATTGCACATTTCTCTTACGTAATGAATGGGGACACTAAATTTAACAGTTAGTGACACAATATCATCTCCTACTTATGTACTTTAAGAAAAAGCTTAGGATCATGAAGTACAAAGAGAAGGACACTTCCTCATTAACTATTCAATAAGGCTACAGATTAGAAAGAAAATCACCTTGCAGAAACTTGCTTTCCATAAATAAAAAGCTTTGTGTACAGAAATCAAGCTCTGCAGAAATCTTGATTACAGAAAAATATGTTAATGAGTACTACAAAAAGTAAGTTCAAGGAAAGTGTGAATCTAATGCTTTTACATCACCATGTTCATTTAAGAATTTTTAAAATTAGTAAATTAAATATCTCATTTACATTGCACCAAGATCAGAGCTGTCACCACAGTTTGCTACTTGGTATGCGAGCATTATCCACATTTTCAACTAATAAAAACCAGAGAAATGTCATGATTTGCCTAATGTCACATAGCAGGAAACAGGAATCAAATCCTGTTGTACAGCCACTTGACATTCAAAGCCCTTCATAATCTGCTTCCTAATATTTATCTCTTCTCCCATCATCCCCATCTCTCCAGTCAAACAACTTGAGTCCTTCAACTTATTTTACTCTTGTTTGCTGTCGCCTTCCATGCTGTTAATACATTTGGAGTTCCCTTTCTGAACCAAGTTACAGCTTCTCCTCTATTTATTAATGCTCAGCTCAGTCCCTCAGGACTGTCATGGGCCAGCACAGATGTCCCTGTGTGTGACCAGTTCTCAATCCTTCCTTACCCATACCCATGGACTTTTCAGCCCCTCAGGCCTGGTGCAATTGGATTGCCAGCACACAGTGACTACAATATTGTTCTTTCTTCAATGAGCTAAATATTCTTCTTCTTACTACACTACAGAAAAGAATTCACTGTCAAATTTAGTTAATTTAAACAGCATATTGTTAACTATCTTTACTATTAATTTATGCAACCTCTAAATCCTTGTATTAATTATATGCCTTACCTGATTTATCAACCCCTTCAGGCCAGAAGTGCATCTTTTCAAAGATTGTTAACATTTCCAACATGTTTGGTGGCAACAGAAAATAAACAAGCACTATTTTTTTAAATATTTGAAAAAAATACACTATTTTGATATAAAAGCAGTCTACATCAGATTAAAGAGAGGTTTGTTTTCTAATAAGCACAAAGGAAAGAAAAATCCCTAAAAAGTAGCTGAACTTTTCACAGTATCAAGATAAGTTAGTACTCTGGGAAAAAATACAGCTATGCTGAATATGAGCAAAGCATCATAAAGCAAATAATCACCAAAAATTACAAAACTTGTTAAGCTGTAGAAAAAGAAGGAAGGAAGGTATTTTCAGCCAAGTGTGTCTGTGCTAGTGCATTTGCATGATTATATACCATGGCCAAAAATTTTTTGAGATTAGAAACAAACTGGAATTTAACTGCATCTTTTCAGTTTAAAGTTAGTGATTGCTTAGAATCGAGTTGGGAAATTCCTTTATTTTCATTGCTTATTTCAAACTAAGAATTAATTTACAAACAAGAAGATTACTTAAAAAAAGAAGTCAAAATAATTGACTTTTCAAAAATATCATTTAATCCCAAATCATAAGATACTCCATTACTGTAGAGACAAAATGTGCTTCATGAGAAGGAAGACAGTGCTGTCCTTCTACAGAGATCCTGTTACTGTGGTTCTCTTTGTTTTCAAAACTTTGCGTGAGAATACATTTATCTTCTATGTGATACGCTTTTTAGGTGTAACAAAGGCAC
Source organism: Gymnorhina tibicen (assembly GCA_013399875.1). NCBI lineage: Eukaryota > Metazoa > Chordata > Aves > Passeriformes > Artamidae > Gymnorhina > Gymnorhina tibicen. The sequence continues at coordinate 529,384 of VXAZ01004644.1, forward strand.
CACTAAAGATTATAAACCTTAGCACTACGAAGTACTCTTAAGACAGAGGATTTGGAAACGATCCTATTTGAAGTTAAGATGCAGACCTCAAGTTTTAAAAAGTTCATGGAGGTATTTCAGAAAGTTTGGATAGGAGTTTATGCTCCTCTACACTCCGCTGTCTCTAACACAGCCTTTGCACCCACTTAGCTGCTTCTGCAGTTAATGGAAATTTAGTCAGTTTGCCAAATGTTCCTGGAGTACCACTCATCTCCTCCTGACGCAGACACGTAAAATAGGTCAGATCAAATATGTCCCATGAGTACTTCTTCCCCTTCAGTGACTATAAATGGGACACAGAGCGACTGACTCAACTGCAGAGATCTGAAGTGAGATGAATCCCACACCATACAACTAACAATCCAGCAAGTTTTCTCAAAAAAAATGATGAAATGTTTCTTATCAAAAGCAATTTAAGAAAAAAACCAGATTATTAAATATCTAATTTAACACAGTCTAATTCCTGAGAAAGTACTAAATTGCTAGAGCTGAAAAGGAATCTGGTACATGTTGCTATTTCCCATGAGGTTTGTCAATAGGTGTAGCTTCCAGTCTGTCTGGGATTATAAAATAATTGAAAAATTGTGCAGAACCCATTTTGCTGTAATTCCCACTACAGGACAGATATCTACACATTTTGTGATATTTTGTAAAAGCTGGAGCTTTTGAAAGCACATAAAAACACACACATTTTAGTGAAACCAACATATTCTTTGAAGACAGTTGAGAAACAGGATTTCTTTTCCTGGTATAAAAAAAACCAGACCAGGTGGCAGACACCTCAAGAAGGAAAAGTAAAAACAAATACCATTTTCATGAAAATTTCACTTACATTCTGCTCTTGTGTAAGAAAAATTAAAAGATCGCTTTATTTTGGGTTGTTTGGGGTTTTTGTTAACAAAACCAACTGACTTCACTGAACATCCTGATCCTTATATAAACTAAAGCTGATGGAGATTGTCAACAGATCTTTCAAATAAAAATGTAGATTTCAGAAAACAGAGGTTCTACCAAGACAGTTCTAATGAAACAAATAGTAGAATCAAAATATTTAATTTGAGGTAAATTTAACACTACAGTGCATCTGAGCCAGATATGAATGGTGGGACTTTAGATAAAAGAAAGAAGTTGGATGGGACTCTCAGCAACCTGATCTGGTTGAAGATGTCCCTGTTCATTGCAGGGGGATTGGACCAGCCGACCTTTAAAAGGTCCCTTCTGACCCAAACCATTCTGTGATTCTATTCTGATTTTGTGACTTTTATTTTGGGTGTTTCAAGTGCCCCTTCCAGAGTGTATCAGGTGAACAAGGAAGCCTGGCCCAGTGAAAAGGCTGGGCCCTCCTGCCCTTCATGGACACATGAGATCTGAGGATACAACTTCTAGGATGAGGACTGGCAAATCCTTCACTAGGCCCTCAGGCTGACAAAATTTGCAGTTCAGGCTGAAAAAGTTCAGTGTTAACACGAAAAAACCAAATTTTTAAATATTTCAGTATTTTACCTTCTGCAAAAATATTTTTAAATGGTTTATTCAATTAATACATCCTACTTTACTTTTTTTTTATTTTTGCCCTGGAGCAAAAACAAATGTTGAAATATGAGAAGCTCCCACAAAGAAAAAATTCCAAATGTTGTACAGATAAAATTAAAACCTCTTCAAGGAACACTGTCTGCTGCAATTAAGGAGTGAAAGCAAAAAACCACAAAAACTATACAGACAAAAACATCCCAAAATACAATGTATTTCCTTGTTCTGCTGGGTCCTGTAAAACATAACTTTAGTATCTGTACTCCACTTAAGACTTTTAATCTAATGATCACAGAAAACCAGTGACTCAAGAAGGTAAATATAGCATCTCTATGGTATCTAATAGCCATACTGCACTTGGGAGAAATTTGAGATCTCTTGCTCTTCAAGCAAAAACTCACAATCATTGCCCAAATACCCTATATACAACAGCCAGAGATCAGAGGAACAACTGCCATTTTCTGTCACTATAGTAATTTTTGGTGAAGAGTTAAATGTTTCCTTCATTATTTTAATTTTAAAGAAAGTGAAAACACATACCTATAGGCTTGTTTCAGAACAAACATGTTCTGATAGCTTGAAGATGCAAGGAACTGTTCTGTTTTAAACTGCATATTCAAATAACTAGAAGTACTATTAAAAGGAGCAATGCAGTTTAATTTTTTTAAAAATCTTTCCCCTTCCTCTTTTAAAGAAGGCTTCAAAAGTTATGCTTCCTTGAAGTCTATGACTTCAAGGTTACAAAATAGTAACGGATCTTCTTGAATCTGAATTGCCTTTCTCATTAATATTATCATCCTTTGTTTGTTTGTCTCCACACCTATTTTTTAAGACTTTGTTCATTTGTGAAAGTAAACCAAGGCAATGAAAACAATGGGTTCAGCTGTGGTTACAATACCCACCAATTTGATGTAAGATCATGATAAATCAGCACATTTACTGTACCTCTTTCTACTTTTATTCAATTACCTGTTTTCTGAGTGCACTATTGATCTATTTTCTCTTAAAATTCAGTGTGCTTGCAATTTAATCTTTCCTCTCACACACATGTCATGCACAAAGGTGCACTTTTATTTTTTCACGTCCAAGAAGTAAAACAAATCCTAGTTCTGTTCCCTCCCATCACCGAGAGCACAGAAATTAGCTGAAGGCCACACTGAAATCCCACTTGCACTTGCTTGCTCCAAAGTCCATGTCTTCCCCGGCTCTGGCACGCTGCCATACAGAACTGCCACACAGCCTGAAAGCAAATGCAGAAGGATGCAGGGGTGGCCTGGCTTAGCTGGGTAGAATGATCCAGCTCAGCAGACCATAACACTGTGTGTGTTCTGCCTTGATGTAACATTTTTCCATTCACACTTTCTCATCTGGACTGAAATCCAAAGTACAATGCAAATACATGGGCTTTTACTCCCACCGAAGTTAGTTACATACTTCCCATGGCTACAGAAACCCAGTGAGAGCACTTTAATATAGAGACTTGTGGCCAGAACACAGTCATAAAAAACTCATTTCACTACTGCATTTTCTGCCCACACTTAGCACTGCATTAGAAGTTCACTAGAAAAAATCCATGGAATTTTGTTTCTTATGAAATATTACTTATTCAGGGCCTAATGAGCAAATACTAGCATGGTTTTTGATTCATGATTACTGTGAATATATCTCTTTTTTTTTCTTCTAAGGAAAGTTTCTGAATACCTGCACCTAGAATCTTTGTCCACATCAGAATTGTTCTATCACTCTTCAGAATACCCTCAGCACCATCAGTCTGTAGGGGAACCCAGGCATTATTCAGGGGTGCTACTTGTGCTTTACTCAGTTTGCTCTTGTCAAAAGGAGCAAACCATACAAAGAGCTATATCAGATTAAACCAAAATCATTCTCTGACAGAAACCAGTAGCATTTGCTGAGGCAAAGAAGGTAAGAATGGGGAAAAAGACCATAACAGTCACATTGGTGTGACCTTCCCGTATGCCAGCCATCCATCACTGTGGAATATCCTCAGATCTACCAGGTCTCACACCAGCCTGGAGAGCTGATCCACCAACAGAGTGTCCCAGCAGATCCATGGAAAAATGGAATCATCACTCTATTAATATTTTAAAGCCTCATACAGTGGAATGGCAAAATATTACTGTAGGTAAGATTATTTTTAAAAAATCACTATGTGAAATCATCCTTTTTGTCTTTGCACCACTTGACTGTTTTTCGGTAATTCATCTAACAAATACCATATGTGACTTCGAAAAAAATTCATACTGTGAAATCTGGAAGATTCAGTCAAGAAGGACATTAAAGCGTTTTGTCAAATATGAAAAATACTACTTTTCTGTTGCTACAGTAGCATCTTCCTAACAAGCCCTTTAAATTTAAACACTGTCTTAAGAGAGTTCTAGGTCAAGTTAAAAAGCACAGTCAAGCTCTTCAGAGGAATCCAGTTCATATTCAGCATGGGTTAGGATGGAACTGAAAAGCTGAACTAAAGTTTTTACCTATTTCCATAATGACTTCTCACTTGCTGTGGTCTGTCCTACTTTCTTTCCCCTTAGCCACCCAGTAGTCTCTCTTCTGAGGAGAGAATTCTCAATGGTCTCTAAGGAAAATTCCCTAATAATTTTTTATCCTAGAGCAACTTACCATCTTCATTAAAAAAAAAAAAGCTTACATTTGCAAAAAGATATATTTGCAGAAATAAGTTTTCACCTCCTGAGATGAAACCAAGAATGAAAAGCTATTTCCATTTTGTCACATATGGAGAATAACTACACATAGATAATATATGAACTGAGAAATTGTGGAGTGAATACAAAATTCATTCATGAGGCACCTGGGGATCCTGACAGGAATTTATATTTCTTTTTTCTGTAACTAAGCAATTATCTCACTGGTCTGTAAGGTAAGGTCCAGAGCTCAAGTCATTCTTCTGGGGAAGTGTTGGCAATATGCATACTGAGGATCATCTTTGGAAAAGGAGGAATAACCTCTTCCAGTTTTCACACAGTTGTAAAGCATCAGTGTCCTGGTTTGAGACCACCACAGTCAGTTAGCGGATTTTTGGCACCAATCTGGTTTCAGAGAAATATTCAGTTCATTTGCATCTTCCCAAACGTAGGTTTTGCAGTCCTCCCCAGATGTCAGCAGACACCTACTCATTGGAGAAAAATGAAAACCAAGCCTTCTAGCTCATCTAGATTTGTGACATATCAGTTTTTTAAAAGTAATTGAAATACAGAAAGTATTTTTATTGCACAAGGCACTCCAAACAGCAGATTCAAGGCAATTTTAGGAATTTCTATCTAGTCTCATTTTAGAAACCCTGTTCTAATTATCTTACTTGGAAATGCAATGAATTCTTTGAGTAACCTTAAACATGTACACAAGTGACAGCACTATGAAGTTTGAATTACAGGCTTTTCTAGTGAGTAAAATTTTGATGTCATCAAAGTGCTCAATTATCAAAGAAATGGGTGAAATAAAGGTCCAGATTCTACAGAAATTCAAAGAATAATCAAAACTGCTGTGACCTACATTTTTCCATGCTGAAAGTATAAAGGGTGAACGCTCACATTTACTAAGTGACAACAGCATTTACTTACAGTTGGGCACATGCTTAACTCTTTGCATTGGCAATCAGAACCAAAATTAAACAGACAGACTTAATCACAGCTTTCAGGTAATAAACTATTACAGAAATAGCTCTCCTTTGATTTATGAAGTGAAAAAAATATCATCATAATACCTGACATACATTATTCACAAATGAAATGTGACTAAAAATAAATTATGAATAAATTTAATGTAAAATACAGTGGAATGAAGAAGCGGTAACAAACTACTGAAATTAATCTATTTCCAACAGAGCTGCCAGTTCAACTTTTACTTACAAAGACTAGGAAAAAGAGCTGTTGCAGACTGACTCCAACGTAACAGATAATATTACAGTACTCTGACTCCCAGCTTAATAACGTGTATTCAGGAAGTGTTGTATTGGCAGTCTGTAAAAGGTTCGGGGGATTCTTTTTTTGGTTTTGGGTTTTTTTTCTCAAACTGGTATTTAGTTGACATCTGTACAACTGGGATGGGCTTTCCAAAGGTTCCATGGCAATGAAGAAGCTGGTCAGGGTTCTGTTAGCACAGCTGAGAGGAGCTGAAGGGCTGGAGGGTGGGTAGAAATCCCAGGTGTGAATGAACATTCTCTCAACAGAAACCTCAGAAGCAAGGTAAGTTCTTCATGTAAAGTCAGTACGCATTTTGGAGGATGAGACTTGACCAAAAATAATCTGTCTCTGGGGAATGTAATTAAGCATCCTGATAATTACTTTACTCTGACAGTCTGGTAAAGATTACAGGTTATGGAATGTTATGTGATCTTTCTCTGCACCTATTTCTTTGTTTATTAGTTGTTTTACTGAACTCTGCATAGAGTACTTGCTTTTCATTTGGACATGAACATTGTCTAAGCTTGGGGAGTGACTTAGGTGTGGCTGGCAGAACACTGCCCTCTGTTTTCCACAGTGACATTCCCAAATAAGGTAACACTCACACCCCATTCTATGGGATCAGGGTTGTAAAATGGAACACCATCAAACCACCAAAGCCCATCCTCTGGCAAGAAGAATTCCCCACACTGAGAAGAATTAAGCAGAGCATCTTTGTCAAATAGAAGGAAAACATGGGAGCTCCTGAGCCAAGTCTATCTTCCAGACTGCAACAGAGACAATGGAAAATTGACTAGAAAAAAAAACTTCAAATATTTATTTCGTAATGCTTTGTCTTAAATAGAGCTAAACATATTCTATAAAATCAGGCAAGCCCTGTTTAAATATTTGGTGTCTCAAATCACCTTAAATCCAAGAACCCTGGACTAACACCAGTGACATCAAAAGGAACTAAACCTGCAATGCCTCTAATTTACACCAAACGCAGAAACAAATTCAGGAAAACTGGTGAAGCTGCTCATTAAAGCTTGTTTTTTATATTCCTCTCTTGATAGCAGAGTCTCCTTGTGCAGGGCTGAACTTTCACCTGAAAGCAAGTTGGTATTATTCTAATACCAGATGGACAAAAAGAAAGATACTGAATGATGAGTGTTAGGTGGCCAAACACGTACACATAATTTCAGGTTCTGGCAGTTTCATGCAGAGACTTAGGTGAAGCTCATCCCCCTTTAATGCACCACTATTTAACTTAGTCTCTCTGGCATGCGCCTCCCTAAACTGCAAGTTAAAAGAAAGAAGCACAACCACACTCCTTTTACAACCTGCATAGCCACCCCTACCATGTGGGTAGCTGATCCTTTCAGAGCTCTTCCCTACCTGCTAAACTGTGGAAATAGTTCCATAATCTGAAGAGGATAAAGTATTATTCTAGAATTCTCTCAAGTAATTCTTCAATTAGGGAAGTTTGACAACTGGGTGTGATCAGTTCCTTCATTCAAGCTGAATCAGATCCTCCATCAAAGCTGTGTGTTCCACTTTCTGAGACAGCAGCCATTTGACAGCTGTTTATTCTCAAGCTTGTGTGTTGTGTCCGTTTCCTCCTCCTTGCTCAGTTATTTACTTTCAGATTACAAACTGGTTAGAGCAGGTGTTACTCAGAGAAACAAAAGCAGATGGACAGAAAACAACCCACCCTCATCTGTAGATCTTTGTTGGGCAGCATAAAACCAAGCACATATAGTACTAAAACAACCTTCCCATTCTGCTTTTCAAATGCCACTTGATTATAGCATTATAAATTTTATATTGTCTGAAAGTGTGAGTGATTGCTCCCAAAGAACATGATTGTTTTATTTTTCTGCAGCTCTTACAATGGAAATTCACCAGATAGCATCAGTTAACTTCGGGTTTTCCTTCAAAATTTCAGTTTTTATTCTTGTCGTGTTTATTCTGACTACGCAATTTTTATAGCTGCTTTTTGTCTTTGGAATTCATCCCCTGCATCTAACGTATGTTGGTAAACTGTATTATGAGCTGACCTAGTTAACTAAAATAAATTTCCAGGTAGGTAGTACTAACAAGAATACTTTAACAACTTCATAATTGACATAAGACAAATTTGCAGAATCTGACCCCAGATTTCAAGGGTAAAAAAAAAGAGCCAAAAAACCCAAACACAGCCAAACAGATATTTCTTAAATATAGACCAAGCAAAAACCAAAATTTAAGGAATACTCTGTGCTGAAGAATTTTTGGGGTGGAGTTATGTCTGTCAACTGTGTTGCTACCTCCAATGTGAATTCACCTACCCAAATGCTTGATGATATTTGCCTTGGTATCTTGTTTTCATGAATATCCAGCTATCTCCAAACAGTCATGACAGATGACTAATTCCCAAATTCCCTTTCCCCTCCTTTTTTTTTTCCGTTAGGAGATGAAAGTAAGAAGTGGGATAGTCACCAGTGAGTACAGCCTTCTCCAACAAATGGAAGGAGTTGCATAATCCACATGGTGATGCCATGAAAATAAGAATCAGTGTTTAGCTGAGAAGCTGGGCTGAGAGGAGTGGCCGGGCCACAGGAGAGGCTTGGTGTAAGATTTTGCTAGTTTGAGTAAGGCATTGACTGATTACATACTGAGCCTACTGAGCTTTGCTGAAATCTAGAACAGGAAGGAAGATTTCATGAGTAACAGCTCACTGAAGATACTTGATAGTTAACATCTATCATATCAGATAGCAAAGGTAGCTGAAACATAAATATTTTATATACAAAATATTCCACATGACAAATTAAAATCATAACAACCCATTTTGCCAAGAGAAATAAACAATTATGTATACATTCTTCAAAAAAGTAGAATAGACATTCACATTCTTTGGTAGTGATTTATCGACATTAATCAAGGCCTATAATCTTTGATGTTATTTTTTTAATTCAGCACTAGAGAGCAAATACAATGTAATGTCTGACTTATAAATCTACTCTGTAAGAGAGGCCAGGCTAATAGGATACTATCTTTCATACAGACACAAGTCAAGATATCATGCCTTTGAGACCTTAAGAGAAATAGTGGCATAAACTAATCCTGCCCCCAAAACCTATCTCCCTGTTGCCATTCTGTGGACACCAGCACTAAAATCAGCACTGGTTTCACTGCTTGTGAGCAAGGCTGTGGTTTAGATCCATCTTTAAATTTTATTTTATCCAAACCATTACCCTTTACAAAAGCAAGATCAACAGCCACTGTCAGGAATACCATAAGTTTTGTTATTGCCATTCTGTACTGCAAAGCTGCAGGCTGGTAGTAGTTAAAAAAAAACACAGACAATTGCTTAACACACAAACTCTTCCTCAGGCCTGAAGATGAGGCATGACCTTCCAGGTGAAGTAAAGTTGTTGCCTGAAACAACTGCTCTGAGTTTAACTGAGTTGTATCACCCAGCTAGAAAAGTTGTAGAAAAACGACAACTTCTGCTCTTGGTGCAGAGCAGAATAGTAAGAAGAGAAGAGGTTATAATAACTTTACCCTTTTTAGGGCAGCAACAGACAGGTAATTTTCTCCTGCAGGATAATGTGAGCAGAAGATTTCTAGGCACCAGAAATTCAGAACACCTCATCCAGCATCCAAGATTGATTTTCATAAGGTATTTTGTAGAATATGTTGAGGTTCAAACTTGAGAGATCAAATATTAATTGGGAAAGAGGGAGGAAAAAAGGAGGGGGTTACATGTATCTGGGTATTTCCTGAGTTTTGTTGAACTTTTTAAGTTTATTGCAATATGTAGTGTGTGTTTGGTCTCTGCTGCACTGTTTTCTGTGAGGACATCTGGAAGTATGTGACATTTTGGGAGGCACATCTATCTCTGCACATTACCTTGTGCTTGCTGGCTGTGATCTCAAGCTTATGTAACCATCGTTGCATGCTGCTAAGCTATGACTGAAAGAAGAGACCTTACACCCACTACAACCAGCTGTACTTCCCATAAAACTTCTAGTTACTCATTTTACATGTAAAAACAGCTTGTTTAACCAATGTGTTACTTTGAAGAAAAATAGGTAGGCATTGTAAGCACTAACTCTCTGTCCAGAGAGACTGTGTATCAACAAACTATGCTAAGTATTTAAGTACCATTTGCTGAAAGAAACTATAGGGGAAAAACCCACAGTAAGACACACTAATTTACTAAGCTACTTCTCAAAAAATTCCTTCTCAAAAAGAATAAAATCTATAAAGTTAAGTCCCTCTAATATTTTCAGAAATAAAGCTCCCTGATTGTTGAGTGAGTACAGCTGTTCTGAATGGCAAACTCTTACTGGGAATGCAGTAATGTATTGACACTGTGGAATGGTTGAGGTAGATATACAGCCCTTCCACCACCTCACAAATAAAGGCCCTAAACTCACATAAGAAAGCTCATTAATGTATATACACATTAACATCCACTCCCTTCATGCTTTCACTTGACTGTCCAAAACTTGTGTCTCCATGGTCCCCTTCCTCCTTCCTTCAGCTCTCCAATACCAGATTCCCCTACCTTTTTCTGTCTTGCCTGCAGACCGCCTGCACATTTACCTCCTTTTTTCCCTTTGCTTGCTCATTCTGTTACGCCCATTTCTTCTCTGTCTCATTTGGAGGTCACCTTCATTTGTTTGCAATTACCAGAGGCTGATTTTCTCAAGAGAAATTTCTTTCAAGTATTACAAATATCCATCAGCCACCTCACTTCAGTCCCTTATGTGACAAACCTGCCTGACTACTCACAGAATCTCCCTAAACATCTCACTTGCAAGACCTTTCTATCTCAAAAAGGTTTTGGAGCAATGTAGCCAGTAATCCTCAAGCAACCTAACTTTAGTTTAAGCTACTTTATTAGTCTAACCTCAGTGGGGAAAGACAGGTGAACCACTCTCCAAATGTGTTCAGGTCTCCCCAAGTTTAACCTGAGCATCTGATTTTTGAAGAGCTAAAGTGCAGTGCCTACCATGTAGATATTTACAGATATTTGCCCTAGCCTGGGAAATATATTAAGATAATACTTAAGTGGAAAGCAATAGCTGCACTCAGGGAGACGTTTATCTGACCTGTGTTAGATATGTACAGCTGGGTAAAATTAACTGAAATTTATAAACCAGAAATAGGTTAAAAGGAGCCTAGAGTGATTAGCTCAATTAATTACATTTAGTTAGATGATTCCCAGCCCTTACATTAAGATAAATAAATCCTTTCTATTCCCAAAGCAGCCTCACAGTGCACATGCGTTTCTTGACTCCATTTTTTTGCCCAGCTTGGCCTGAAAGAATGAGTTAGTAGTTCTATTTTGCAAATCCCTTATCCTTCTAGTCACCTTCCTTCATTTTCTCATGCCTCAAACTTGTCCACTGAACATCTCAGTTTTGATGCTGCAATTGACTGTCTCTTCCAAGAGAAAAAGTAACTCCATTTAATCTTAAATTTACATCTTTACAGATCATATACAACTCACTAATCTCCATTTCTGATCTTCAATTCTGAAGATTTCATTTCTCATTTCATCTTTTAAACATCCACATTCCAACATGCCTCTCTCTATTCCTTGGCTTCTCTTCTGCTTGCTTCCCTCCAAACGAGAGCTTCTTCCTCTGCGCCTTCACCTGTTTACTCTTCATTTGCAAATATAAAACTGTTTGACCAACAACAATATTACTCACTGCCTTCCTAGATTTATTAATCATGACCATGCTGAGCCCAACCAAATATTCATCCAGCTCAGCACTCCTGTGACGGAAGCTAGCAGTGAACTTTGCCTCTTGGAGACTTTCCATCCTCTGCCAAATTTATGACCCAAACCACACCATCTTTCCTCCATTTACTGAATATCCTCCCAAATCTGCCTGGTTTTAGCAAGACATTAGATACACTGATTTAGTATGAACAACTGCAGAGATTTTAGCTACATTTTAGGCTACACTCTCAGTGGCCAAACTATGTATCATTCTCAGGCAGCTGGATTATACACTGCCTTTTGGCTTGCATGGGTCTTCTTGAGGATTGGACACACATGAATGATGGTAACCACCTACCTCTGAGTTCATGTTCTTATGCTCTCTTTCCGGGCAGTGGAAATCTGATTGACACAGGGCACCTCAGCTCTTGCTTCTCAATGAGCTCAGCACCCCTAGGGACTGCAGCTGCACTTTCCTCTCCATGGCAGCCTCACCACACTGCTGTCTGTAACCCACACGGTTGTTCACGGTGACAAAGTACACAGGCCACGGCCTGCCTATCAGCAGTGTGTCAACACGACCTGCCCTGGGCTGGTTTAGCAGTACTGCCCAAATGTTCCAGGATCTAACCACCAGGAGGAACGCAATTCCCTCTCAGCTGGCTGACTGACGTCACAGCACAATGATGTGTGGTGTGGTGTGGTGTGGTGTGGTGTGGTGTGGTGTGGTGTGCTTTCTGGGACCAGTATTATTTGCTGGTAGCAAAAAGAAAAAAAAAAGAAGGAAGACAATAGAGATTTCACCAAATACAGAGAAGTGTTGGGGCACTCTCAGGTAGGAAGCAGAGACAAACTTATCTTGCCAAAAACTTCCCTGCTTTCTCTTAGTAAGACAAACAAGAACACAAAACAACTCCCAAGAAATGCCATCTTATGAACAACCTTCAGAGCACCCTGCAATTGCTTCCTTTGACTGATAGAGAAATAATTCACTTCCTGTCCACTTGAAACTTTGAACAAAACCAAGTTAGAGTAAAAAAGATATTGTAGAACATTTGAGCTTGATGCCAAAAATATTAATGCATGTTCTTACCTGTAATTCAGTGGAACTGACAGACAGACATGCCTTGATATCAATCTACCTTAAAGCTGCTTCTTAACGTTACTGATAACTTAAGAAACATTTCTAGGATATGCAAAAATATTTTTGATGATGGGAACAATCAGTTCAGTTTCCTACACTGAATCCTTCACATTCTGAGCACACAGCCTTGTCTTAATTAAATAATTTTGCTATTATTTTTATTTTCTAGTATTATATCATAAATTGCACTCCACCATCAATAATTACATCAAATAAATACAGTATTTAAATACCTGAGTGCCTGTGAGAAGTTCCAAATAAATGTAACTGGAAAGTCAGGCATTTTTTTTGTACTGAACAGATGGCAACACTCTCATTCTCCTACTTTCTCAGCCAGTCTGCTACAAGCTTCAACCAGAATTTTGATCCAAATGCTGCTGAAGTCAATGGGAAGGTTGACATTGACTTCAGTGAGCTTCAGCTCAATTGCTGCAAGAAGCAAAACTTCCATCCTCATGGATCTTCATAGCAGTTAACAATGATGGCTGAGAACCACAGCTATGTTAGTTGTGTTACGGTAACATCCATCCAACAAGAACTAAACCAAGACATACTTCTTTGCTATTCCCCATGAAACACCCACAGACAAGCTCTCTGCCACTGCCTCCTTTGGATTGTGTTCAAAACACTGAATGAAATGCAAAAAACCTAAATAAATAATTTTTTCACCTGTCCTTCTCTTTATTTCACTCTGTTGCAATTTAAGAATCAACATTGGAGAAATGCTTTTCACCAATAGTAACTGAAGTCCCTGCTCTTGCAGTTTCTTCATTCTGATCAACTTTAGCCCCTTGGAACTCCTAACCCACCTCTAAAATATTTTTTCAGTGGTTAATATGCACACAGTACTTTGTGAAAGTGGTAAAATTAACATGCAACAGTTTTAAAGTTTTTGAGTAAAGTTTCTATCCTCAATTACATTTAAATCCTAGAGAAATGTAAGATACTGTCTTTGCTCACTGTATGTGTCAGGAACTCACAGCTAAAGGTTTAGGAGTATATTTCATATTTATAAGATAAAATGTGACTTGTCTTTTTGTTAGCAAGTTAAAAACTAAATTCACACTCATTTGACAGACAAGAATTCTGCCTGTGATTATTTGAATACGACTCTAAAGGAACTTTTACACAGTGTAGGGAACACATTTACGTTGTGTGGAACAAATGTTTCCAGAAATTTCCACAGCATATCAATGTACTCATTTAAGAGGAAAATGCATACTGGAAAATGGGATTGCACACAGCACAAAAGATCAAATTATATTGCAAAATTATATTCACTGAAGGTTATAAGCATCATTTTACACATTAGAGGTCAATGTGAAGGCACTACAGCAAGCACATTTACTCTTTTCTGATACATATGAGGACAACTTCTGCTATAAAATACTGGTGTTTTAGTACTAATGAAAGAACATGATTAAGAATGTTCACAGCTTACTTTGTTATTGAGTTCTCTATCTCACCCAGCCTACCTAAAATGAAAATAAAGTGCCACTGCAACTTTCTGAATCAATTAGTCTACTTAAAAAGCTGCACAATGAACATATTTCAGTAGTTGGAGCTGCAGTTTTTAGTGAAGGTACTGCTTAGTGTTATGACCAACAACACAAGAATGGAATAACCCAAATATTTGGAATTGAGCAAACATGATCAGGATGTATTTTTCCACAGATGATTACTTCATAAAACACTTCAAAAGAAGTTCCACAATCTTAAATGAACTGTGTTTTATAAATGAATAAAGATTTCTTTAGGATATTAAACTCCCAGCCCCAGTGTTTCATTAAAGACTAATGAATGTTGCTATGTACTCAGTTGATTTTTTTTCTGTGGAAAAGGTGAGAATCTCTCTCCTGGCCTAGACCTAGGCAAGAAAAAGAGAGAGGGAGTAAACTGTATTTTCCTTACTTGTTCGCATTTTAAATGCTACTATAAATCATCACAGAATGATGAATGATGAAAGGTAAACATCAAGAAATGGAAGAATATGTGCTTCTGTTGGTAATAGCATGTTATCAAAACAGCTTCCCACAGGAACAATCTACAAAGCTTCATGAATTATAGAGGCAGAAGAAGCAGAAGTCCAAATCTTGTATCTTAGTTAACTCCAACTTTAAATCTTCTAATTTCTTAAACAAGTTTGTAAGTATGTTGCAAAATAAAGATGCGACATTTAAAGATGCTCACTATACTGGAAAGTGCAGACAAAAATTGACCATAAAAAAGAGGGAAAGAATGAAACTGGATGAATCCATCCTATGAAATGTTAGAGGTCATGAGCTTCTACTTCTGAAACAAATTTTAGGAAGAGTTTCTGAAATAATAGGGGAAAATAAACCCAATAAAAATCTGTTTCAAAATTATTTTGCTTTTAAGGCAGTTTTCAGCACACATTCTAGAGGTCTCATAATGGATCTGTCTTCAATTTTCAATTAAACAAGATGGGACTGTGCACAAGAAGAAACCAAATGAGTATCTTCCACATATAACCACAAATAATCCCAAAACTTGGATACCTTGTACAATTACAGTTACGTCTCCAGATTGTGTCTAAAAATTGTACTCTAAAACTGAACAGAATCTACAATAATAAACAGTTTGAACTCAAGATTAATGAGATCTGAGACACTGGTCAATAAAAGAAATAAAGGAACTCTAATGGAAGAGACAGCTAAAACTGTTTCAGTCGCAGCAATGCAAACATTTTCCTGCATCTTGTCAAACACAATCAGTCCTTTCCCATCTTTCACAGAGATCCGTGAGGTCCCTATCCCAGAAAGAAGTAGGGAGGCTCAGCTTGTTTTGCTGCCGTTGAAATGCCTCCAAATGACACTTCCCAGACCAGTGGATTCACTGTGTAAAATCAAGGCTGCTCTTCCCCCACTCCCTTCCACACAAGGACAGCCTTAACTGGCAGACAGGGATCCGTGCCGAGGCAGGAGCACAGGGAAGCTGCAGGGAAGTAACAAACACACATACTGTTCTTGTGTTTCAGCTACAGCAACCTGAAAAAATACTCTGTGACCCAAACTGATCTGCAGTTTGTGTTTAGGGAGAGAGAATCAAAATCGGACTACTTTGAAAGCATAGTGCAGCCTAATGCATTATTAAAGGTAGAAATTACAGCTATTACTTTCAATATTTTTATGCAAGCTTTCTCTTCAGCAGATTAGAAGAAACAGTCTATATCTATAGCAACCAGGAGAGAGGAGGGATGGATAAATCCAGTCCAAACCATTTCTCCTTAAAACCTTGCATCACTACTACCTTCACTATAGCAAGCATAATAGCTCATTTTTATTGCCACTTGACTGAAGCCTCATTAAAAACATGGTCAGCTGATTTTAATTCCTTCTTAATAAACAGAATGTTCATGAGGAAAACTGCAGCAATACTCCTCTGGAAGGCTTCCTTTGTTTCTTAGAGGAATTTAATTTTTTTTGTCTTAGAAAAAGATTTCTTAGGGATAGTTTGTTTAGCTTTCACTCTGTGATCTCCGTAACCACCCTAGGTAGGTATTAAAACGGGAAAAAATATAAAATTCCCCTAGTCATGACTCTCTCGACTTAAAGTGAGCTTTGAGAAGATAAATGTAAGTGAAATGAGACAGATTCTATTAATAGATATTAATATTAATAGACAATTCAGGTGAGCATACACTGCTGAGTGTCTCAGTGCAAGGAAAGGACTGCCAGGGAGAGTGTCACAGGAGAATTGCATCGATTTGAAACACACAGAGTTTGTTTTCAGGATCCCTTCAAGCCAGCGTGGGTCATTTCGCTGGTGGGGATGTTTCGTGCAGATGGTACCTTCTAAATGAAGAAGGGGTCGGTCGAGAATGTCTCAACAGAAAGCGGCTGTTTAATGGTCCGCACTGGGCAGCACTGGGGATTTTCTGACAGCTCTGGAAGAGCCTTAACCCGGAGCCAGTGCTGACTTCCACCTCCAGCAGAACGAGTTGGAGGGGGGGACTCCACCAAAGGTTGTATCTGGGGGTTTGCGGCCCGGCGATTTCCTGTCTCTTTCAAATATAAGGGTAGTTCAGTGGCTGAATCCAACAAACCGGGAGAAGGGTTAAATATGTGGAAGCTGGAAGCATTTTCGGGGACTCGCCACTGGCGCACCCCGATTTTAGGGGCCTCGTGAGCCCCGGCGGAAGTTTTCGGCATGAGGGGACAGCGGGTGAGAGCGGCCCCGCAGAGGCGTCCCCCGAGACGGGACAGCCGCTGGCGCAGGGGCTGCGGGCGGAGCGGCGGGGGCGGGAGGTGTGAGGGGCCGGGAGCGGGTCGTGAAGGACCGGGGCACGGGGACAGGCAGCGGGAGGCGGTGCTGAGGCACCGGCGGACGGGGCCGCTTATCCGGAGCCAGTGATGAGGGACCAGAGGACGCGGCTCCGGGGTCGGAGCCGGCGGTGAGGAACGGGCGGACGGGGCCGCTTATCCGGAGCCAGTGATGAGGGACCAGAGGACGCGGCTCCGGGGTCGGAGCCGGCGGTGAGGAACGGGCGGACGGGGCCGCTTATCCGGAGCCGGGGGAGAGGGACGGGCGGACGGGCCCCTCAGCGACCGCCGTGCGGGTGCGGCCGCCGGGGCCCTGCCGAGCTGCCTGCGAGGAAGCTCCCGGGCAGCAGCTCGGG